>JAOEHV020229094.1:0-12750 GCA_025447995.2 Isaurus tuberculatus | reverse complement strand
AGGCTGAAGTACTGAAAATGTATGGAAATTTAGCAAAAAGTTGGGGGCTATAGACACCCCGGCTGCGCCGCCCCTGTGAACATATACACCTGTAGGGAATGGATAAAAATTAATATCACCTTCACATTTCACGCTAACTACTACTTCTTTTGTAATTTCATTGTTCATGTAAACCCTACATTTTTTATACTTAGCTGAAGGGAACCATGCAAGCATGATTTATTTTCTGTCGCTACCAGTTGGAGCATGAACAATAAAGATTGGGGCTTTGCAAACAAATTGGATTTTTTACCAACTTCCCCTAATAGGACTTTCGATGTATTAATAATATGTTCTTTCTTGATAAAAAACCGCTGAAAAACCTTCTGTTCCAATTAGTGAAAGCAAAAATCATAATTGACTGGACTATAAATGACAAGAACTATTTAATATTATTTCTTCTGTTGCCTCATTACCATAATCCTGACAGTATCATTTATTCTTTTTACAGATTATCCAAGAGGGTACATTCACGATGTTGGTCCAGTGGTAACAGGAAAGAGAACTCACCATCCATATTTTAACTTCACTCTACAAACATCACCGAAAAGAGTGAAGCAAGTAGTCTCATTCGATGAATCCCAGCACAGTTCTTTTGTCCATCACCAACAAGCAAGAACGCCTGTCAATTTGATAAACACAACAAAAAATGAAGCTGGGGAGTGGCTCTTTAATCAGCAGTCGCTCGTTGTGGCTGCAGCCAATTCTGACATCAGTTTTCAGTACGACCCCACACTAACACCTGAACTATCACCATTCAAGATTAACATGTCACCAGCAATAGACGTCGTCCTGAAAGACCTACACACCCTACGCGTGAATCAGCACATTAACACTACTGGTACAGTGACAGCAGGTCCTCAGCAACCTAAAGATGTCCGTATTGCTAAGCAAAATCGCAATGCTAATGTCAAGGAAGACTACATAATAGAGGGTGAGACTGGCCATGCTGCATTACACGTGTGGGATTCACTTATAGAAGAGATCGTTTCTGGAAAAACATACAAGCTTAACGGGTTGTCAACCAAAACATTCCAAAGAAGCAGTTTCCTCAGCACAACACCAGATACTACACTTACAGAACTGACCCAAACAACCACCAAGCCATTACCAGATATTTTAAAAAACCCCACCAAAGTCGTACAGAACGCAAAGATAAAGTTGGTCAACAAACTGGATATTTTCCATACATGCCAATTGTGCAGACGTAAACTTTATTGCACAGGATCTGATAGCCAAGTCAAATGTCCAACCCCTTTAGGGTGCGGCACGACACAGCTCAAGGAAGACTGCCCAACGAAGGCCTCCGTGCATATTTGTGTCGCAACAGATGATAAGCAGGAAATATGGTTAACGATCTTAACAGATGTTCTTGAAAAACTACTCAATGTTAGACATCTCACTATAAAGAACTCCTCAATGGAAATAGAGGGTGCTTTGCTGACGTTCAGGAACATTACAGTCAAATTTGATTGCCAAACAAACACCTTGCTTGAGCTGACTATGACTTGACTTTCAGTCATACACCATTTGGATGGTCAATAACATCTTGATGCAACATTCGGAAACAAGTTTACTCCTTTAAAGACGAGGGTTGACACAGTGCGACCAACTGAACAACCATATGACACTTTTGAGAATTAGTTTTGCACGAACAGTTTTTTCTATCTGCTTTAATATTTCTAAAGGACTTCTAATCCTCTTACCCTTGACAAGCAGAACATGTCATACACCTGCACTGTTTGCATCTAATCGTTATATTGACATTTGTTATTTGAACTAGAAAACTTACTCTCCAAGTCTCAGTAACATGTGTGTCTAGCAGAAAAATGTAACTTGTTTTCATTGCAGTGCGTCCCCTTTCAACACTTCTGCACACCGAGTGTCTTGCTCTGAGGATCTCCGCACCCTTTTTAGTACGTACGTTGACATGAGATCATTCCACTTTTTTCAGATATTTCTGTTTAATCACACATTTTACTGAGAACTGCACAAGTAAGCGTTTTACATTGTAGACTCCTTTAGGCTAAGTTGCCTGGAGCTTCGCAATACTTTCGTTCATAAGTTTCGCTGTTGAAAAGAGTTTTGACGTCAAATCAACTATATTATCAAGCAACACAATTTTCAGTCATCATGAAGAGAAATCCCCTTTGCAATGTCTGACATTACTTCACAATGTTATGTTAGTCACTTGCCAGCATTATGTTTTGATGTCACTTCGTTGCTATTTAAAATGTTTACTAATAAACATATGTTGAGTTACAGATTGATTTGTTCAATAATTGTTTATCAATGCTAGTCCAAGCACAAAAGAGCTTAACAGCGTGGGCAATACCGTTTTTTATTCGTACTCCCCCTATCCACGAACTTGGAAATTCCTCAGCAGTAGGGCTTTTTTTGTCAAAATTTCCTCAGCGTATGTTATTTATGGCCTGGAAATTCCTCTGGGGTAGGGAGTCTTATGGCAAAAGCAGAATTTCCGTAGGGTTCGAAGTCAAAACAAAAATCCTAAGGGGTAATAAAAGGGCTTCGAAATTCTACAGGTAAACGTAAAATAATTCGAGTGGAATAGCCCAATATTCATGAACATGGTGCTTTTCCAATACAATAGTTTATTAGGAGGTTTTTTGCTCCGAAAATAAAACTGTGGCTTTCTTACCAGTAACAGAATTCATAAAAAAACAAAATCATTCATATACTCGCAACGTACACCTTTGCATTTTCCAAAGTATTTTATCTCTCCCGATGGCATCCCGCGTAAACGGCTATCCCAGCCGTCTTGTTGAAACGGAAGCATAGACGTAAAAAGTAAATTCGGTGACGCTTCTAAAACATTGATTGTGAATATTTGTTTGTCCAACTGGTTAAACGTGGCCAACATTGTTTTTTAGCATACAGAGTTATTTTCTGAAGCAGTAAAAGAGAAGCAAGCAAAGAGTTTCGGTATTTGTGTTGATAGGATAGTTGTTTCGAGGCTAGTACACCTGATCATCTTGCAGCCTTCTCGAACCGAACTCTTTGGCGTGAAGTTACGTTGAACTGTCCTGTTTATTCTGCTGTAGTTCAAGGAGCTCGCAAAATGTTTAAAACAGAAAAAAGAACGTCGAGGGAGGAAACCGCGATCAATGCAATGGCGTTAGCTACATCGGTTCTCGTACGAGTTCAAAATCCACAGATATCGGCCCATGCGTACAGGTTATCGACTATTCTTTCGCACAGTGGTGTAAGCTATCGCGATATAACCCGCTTAAATCACCTAGAAATTGGCATGTCCATCAACGAGATGCTGATCTCCAGTGCAAGATGGGAGATAACGCCGATTGGTACATACTACGCGGGAACCTCCTTAGATGGCGTAGTTGGATTGATTCGCTATCTCGGGATAATGAGTACGATCCACTCGGGATAATTGTGTCGAAATGGCGGTGGAAAATTCCCGTTTTGCGACCGTCGCGGACGATGAAATTTTGCAAATACAGATAAATAAAATTTCAGAAAATACCAAGAAAGCAACAAAATACGGACTGCGTGTTTTTCAAGGTAAAAAGCGCTTTAATACTCAAACAATTCAAACTAAAACTACAATGTTTACAATTTTTTAGACAAACAAATGTTGCTCTTTAATATCACTGCAGCACGTCAATGTTTATGTTTTGCTTATCTATAGATTGGTTTGCACAACATCAAGAATTTGAAGTAGAAATTCAAAACATGAATACAACTGAAATGAATAAATGTTTGAGAATCTTTTACCTGTCCGCTCGTAAGCATGACGGTGGTTTTTACAGCAAAGCGTGTTTGGTGTCGATAAGGTCCGCCATTGACTGCTTCTTGAGAGATGAGCCCCACAACAAACCTTTCTCAAATATCGGCAGCCCAGAATTTACTGAAGCTAACAAGGCTCTCAACTTCTTTCTCAAAACCTTGAGTAAATCTGGAGATATAAGGCCAACTTTTCACAAGAATCCTTTGACAAGAGAAGCCATTGAAAGTTTGTACGAAGCAGGCGAGCTCGTCGAAGCAACCTTGCAAGATCCAAGTAAACTTCAGCAGACTTTTGGTTCTTTATCACCCTTTATTTGGGCCGCAGAGGTTGGGAAAAACAGCGAAAGTTCTCAAAGAATTCTTTCAGGCGAGGAATATTTTGAACTTGCTCGTGAACAACCTGGAGCTGTGTTGGCGACGAACAACCAAGGCGGATTGGACGGCACGGAAGACGCTTCAGACGGTAAAATGTTTAAATGTAAAGATTCCCCAAGATGTCCTGTTGCCTTATTGTAGACGTACCTCTGTCACTTGAACCCGAAATGCGATGCCCTTTTCCAGAAACCTCTTGGAGGTTAGAAATTCCTTCCCATCGAGCAAGACGTTTGGTATGCTGCCGTCCCGCTCGGGCATAACATCATTGAAAACGTGATGAAGCAAATGTGCCAAAATGCTGGAGTCAATCCTTATACACTAACCACTGTGTCAGGGTTACCACAGTAAATGTTCTGTCATCCAAAAAAATATGGAAAACCGCCATATCCGTGCAGTCACAGGTCATCTAAGTGATTCAAGCCTCGAATCTTAAAACAGCCAGCGTATATTCGATCAGTTCAGAGAAATGAGCTCTGCCATCACCGAATTTGTGAATCCCGATCGCCGTGTTCCCCTTAGATCTGTGGGTAACAGACTGAACACTGCCCAGCATAGTTTTCTTACAGAATCTCGACTTCAGAATGTCCAGGAGAATGCCGCGACTACTCATATCAACATTCAGGAAAGCATCGCTCAAGCACGTGGACTGATATCTGGTGGTAGCTTCGCCAACTGCTCGTTCAATTTCAACTTTAAATAGCTTGAGTGAACACTGAGTGATATCAGAAGGATTTGGATTCCTTAGAAACACATTTAAGTTAACTATAACGCTTAAGAAAGTGACTTTTGTGCTACATCGTTTCCTTTAAATTGCATAATACTCTCACATTGTTGAACATAAGTTCGCCTCAACATGCACTGCCGGGATTGTAAATTATTCTTACGTAATGGAGCTGCGCGCAGTTTCCAGAATTCGAGTAAAATTACCAAATAAATCAATAAAATTGCACTTTTTGCATTATATGTGACTTTTCCCGTGTAGTACCAGTACCGAACTCTTTGGCGTGAGGTTACGTTGAACTGTGTCGTTTGTTCTGTACCTTTGTAATTATAACCTTAAACACAAAGCCTTTTTCTTGACTTTTTGATCGGGGCGTTTAAAACTGTTGGTCAGTAGAATTTCTTTCTTAAAATCATGATTGCGTTACTTTTTTAAGAAAGGTAATAAATTCTTGAGACCAAAGTCAAAGATGGAAAAATTTAATGTATAAAAAAAAGCTTATCTCACCTAAGTAACTACTAACTCCGTAATCTCATTTGATTTTGTCATTTAGGTTTTTTGCTCGTCAGTGTTTGTGACTCAGTTCAAAATATCTTCTATAAATAAATGAAACATCGATAGTATTAGTATGATTTCTTTACGAAGGATCTTGGGTAATCCTGGAGTTGATAATGTTGACTGGTAAACACAATCCAGTTGTTTCATATCTGGCATTTGTGTTTCACACACGATTGTGCAAGAAGGAGAGCGTTTTGACAAAAATTCATTAAACAATTTCTATCTTTTTATGATTTCGCTGCGTCTAGTGACACATTTACGGCTTCAGTAACCTTTGATTAATAGCTGCAGCTGTTGTATATGTTCGACTTAATTCTTCATCACCCAGTGAAGCCAACATTTTCTCTTCAAATTTTGTAGGTTATATTTGACAAGGGTCTTTGTACTGAAGTGTACGTAAAACTTTGCCAGTCAGCTTTGGAAAAAGTAAGCATTAGCATTAGCTCATTCGTTTATTGCAAACAGCCCCCCTCCCCCCTTCCTCCTTCGCCGGGAGATCAAAATTTTAAGTGCGTTTTTCGAATGAGAAACCAAAAAAGAAAATGGATGCGCAGACGAGAGCAAAGAGGAATGGGGATGAGGGGCAGAAGAAAGCTCCAGTTCGCGCGTCCATTTTATTTTTTTCCTTTTTTTTAACGGCTTCTCGTTGATTTTTCAATCCCCTAGTGAAGGAAAACACTGTTTGCGGCAGTGGAGTTCATCCTTTAACTTTTTGCATTATATGAGTCTTTTCCCGCGTAGTATCAGTACCTAACTCTTTGGCGTGAGATTACGTTGAACTGTCTCGTTTGTTCTGTACCTTCGTCCTCGGGGGCTATTCGCCACTATTCACTTCGCCTTCGGTGAATAATAGTTAATTATAGAGTAAAGATATGAAAACTCGCGGTGGAGAATATTAAATCTTTTCTACTCCTAGAAGAAATAAAAAAGGAAACTAGTTCCTCCGAAAGAAGATGATAAGGATATTGAAATTCATCTTGACCTAAGACAGGAAGAATTGAGAAAATACAATTGGCACCATCGCAAAATTTATTTAGAGAACAATCAAATGAGCTGCGGCTTATGGTTCTCAAACAGATCGAGGAGCTGAAGAGTGAGAACAAGATGCTGAGAACTTCTTTGGAGAGTACAGTGAAAAAAGTTCTTTCCTTAAAGGAGGATGGCTAGGCTTATTACTTTCTTAAAAATAGCATAATCAGTTTTATCCACTAAACCCTGCACATCAATAAGATAAGATATATAGGCTCTTCTCATCCTCAAATGATATGCAAAGTGTACCTGATAAAATCTACCATGCATAAATACTGCTTGTAATGAATTAACAGCCACAACAGCACATTCACCATAATTATTACCAAAAACAAAGTCATTTGACCGATGAATATTGCAAATAATAAGAGAATACAGTAAAGAAAAAGTTAAAATCAGAGCAGTAAAATTTAACGTGACTGCCATGATCGGCGCCTGCGCAATGGACCTGCCCTATTTTTTAAGATAAAAGTGTATAAAATGTTTTTAATGGTCAATCGAGACTTATTAGTTAAACTTATGAGTTCAGAAAAGCATTTAACATCATCGGACAAAGAACTATTGGAGAGAGAGGAAAAACAATGTTACTGGCTGCGCCGATATAATTATTGATCATGGTTACACAGGCGAAATCGACAAAGTTCATATCGATGATATTTTGAAGTTAATTTTAATCAGCATAGAAGAAGGCTCATCTATTTGAGAGAAGTTACTGAGGGTCTTGATTCGTACGGACTGAAAAAAATCGTTTAAGCATTTCCGGATTTATGCAATCCACTTTCGGTCAGATATAAGCAAAACAAAAATGCAATGTGTTTCTATCATGCATCCAGACTTTGCAGAAACTGGTAACTCAGGAAGGCTGACAGAAGAATACGTCACGGATTTGATGAAGGATTTTTTTTATGCTAGAAGACAATCCAGAGGTGCCTGATTATGCAAAAGTAATCGAGACTTCTAATAAGGATCTTTCAAACAGTGACGTATTTCCTTACCAGGATTGCTCACCTGCTGGCTTCATGCAATGGCTAACTGGCCAAAAACAAAATCTCTTTTAAGAAAAAAGAGAGCATATTAAGATTATTGCGAAATTCAATATAGATTGCCTTCTAAACAATCCTGATCACCATATTTATTTCCTGGTTGTTTGAGCTTGTGCCAAGTCATCACACTTCCAGTTGCCTATATGAAAACAACAGAAGAGTTTCAAAAAGACCTTCCTCTTGTCATCTCTAAAGGGCTTTCTTTCGACCATTCATAAACTGGTTTTCCAAGCCTATTTTTGACATTGAGTTTTTACGAGTGCTTTCAGTCACTAATGTTGTTTGTCTTCTTTAATTGAATTTTTAGGGAAACATTTACCTTGCTAAATGGAAGAATTACAGTGAGTTTGAAAACATGTGGGAAGCCGGCCTTTATTGAAGTTTGCATTGTTCCTTGTTTTTTTTTCGTTATTGATTCATGTTGGTCAGAAAGAGGAGGGTTTCCTTTCTAACCTTTCAATTGAAACGAGCTAGTTTCCACTCGCATTGATAATTTCTGTGATAATTGCGAAATCTAAACTGATACTTTGGTCGAGTAATCATAAATAAGAAAAATATTAACAAAGGCTAGGAGAGTTTCTCAGAAAATAAACAAAACAATAAACTCAAGTCATTTTTAATGCCACAAGTAATAAAGATATAATGCACCATTGGAGGCAAAAAGGAATGGGCTGGAATTGATATCAACATGGATTTACACTTAAGTGTTGTAAAGCAAAAAAGTGGCAAACATTTAAAACATGAAATACTTGTTGTTAGGCCACTAACACCTTTTTTTAACTACAGCAGTAAAAAAAATTGCAAGATTTAACACAAATGATAAGTTGGATATTTTTAGCGCTGTCACATGTTCACGAAATGTAGAATCACAATTTCCTTTTTATTGAAAACAAATTTCCTGTAGCTGAAGAGCTACTGTTGACTAGAACTCGGCACCATGTATAGCTTTGCAGGATTAACTCTGGAAAACTGGTTTACTAGTTTAGAACAGAATTCAACTCAACAGATGTCCATAATAATCGGCGTCCAACAAACGATCTTTTCAGAACATAACTAAAAGAAAACGAACAGAAAAGAGGCAGCTACCCTCACTTGGCAGATCGAAATCAACCAATAACAACACACCACCTGAGTGTAAAAGGCATTCAACACAATGCACTATTACTGCTTGGATCAAACCATTTACAGGGCAATGAAACGAAACAGCCATAGGTAACGCAGAAATTCACCAATGAAAACAATACAAATTAGTGACCATTTCCCCCTGAAAGTCCAGATTTTAATCCGATAGAATTGGATGAACCAACGTCTATTGAATATTAATTCCTAAAACCAAAAAGCTAACTAAAGCTAACAGAACAGCTCACACAATTTTAGCAAGGCAGAATGACACCGCAAAATGCCAAAAACAAACTTATCTTTTAAACTGAGTAAAAGGTAAGGAATTAAATAGGGAAGGAATCATTTATAAAATAAAGAGGGCAGGATTTATAAAAACGACTCCTAAACAATCAAATAAAAGAAACAACAAAATTTTTATGAATTCCTACTTTTTTGTTTTAAAGAAGCTGTGTAGTCAGATGTCGTTCTACTGTTTTATTAAAAACTAATAACAGTGTATTTGTAAACACACGGAAAAGAAGGAATTGTGCAAATTTCTTACTTCTTTCGTACGCTGAACTACAAATTTACATGGTGGCACTGTAATAAGCTCGTTGAAATGTGCTCCTGTCAACGAGGCAATGTTGTTGTAAAAAATGTCGTTGGCAATAAATCCTGATAGTAAAAAAAACCATAATGTCGTAAATATTTAGGTAAATGATTTATTGTAGTGTAAATGGCAACAAAGATGCAAGCACATACAGTGCTTCACAAATTGAGGACCATGATAATGCAATAAAATGCTTGCCTGTAAGCAAAAGGACACCTTGCAAACTTGAGATTGGTTCTGAACGCAAATTTAAGCAGACGAAAACATTCAGTTGTTGCAAACTGTAGTGTTAACATATATTTCATTACATGGAACACATTATTTATCAAAAAAACAAGTATCATTCATAATCAATAAAGTTGCGTTAGTATAAATTAAAGGTAGCTAATCCTTGCGAATCTGCGCTTAAGACCATATTCGAGAATCTAGAGTACACAAGGCAACCTGTATATTTTAATTTTTAGTGCCTTGGATGTTGTCTGAATGGGCTGAGAATATGGATATTGTGCTAAACATTTTCAATATCAAAATCATTCTTTTGTTGATGGAACCTAGTGTAGACGTCTTTCTTGTATTTAAGGTGTACAGGAGAGAAGCATCAACCGGGCGCATACAATAAAACTGGTTGCGATGGTTCACCTAAACGCTTATTCTTTTTTTATTCCGCATTTCCTAACGACAACTCAATGGGCTACTGTTCCACAGTATCACAACATGCGAAACCTCTGTACACATCGACCAAGACATTACTCTGTGGTCAAGAGGAATCCTCGGTATAAAACCAATATTTATTTTTAATTTTTAGTTCTTTATATTTCAAATGGTTCTGAAAACCAAATGATTCAGCTTCGTTGTGTTTAACCTCTGTCCAATCAGCCATTTCACAATCAGTTTAGAGATAAGCGAAATTAACAACAAAACGAGATGATGTCGAAGAATAACCACAAAAAGTCGACATAAAAGAGCATTTCACTTGCTACAAGAAATTGGGCAAATAAATACATTGCAAGAAAAAGCAAATTGATTTATCAGGAGACCAGGCAAAGAAAGGAACATCTCAGGATCTAGGCTAGTTGAAAAGACGTTCTTCTGAATTGTTTGAGAAAGCCATGAAAGGAATGTTGCACAAACTTCGTGTTTAGTGAAGAGCGACACAAGTGCATAGGTTGTGCCTCTTGTTCTAGTTTGTATTTAAAAATCTGTCCTTGAAACATTTTTTTTGAGAAAGGTACTCCTTTTTTAAGTTAATAAAAGATTTATGTGTGTGCAATTAGATCGGTCGGCAAAGAAGGAACAGCAAACTATGAACATGCCACAGTCACCAAGTCTCCACCAGAGTCTCCGAGAACACCATGCACAAAGCGACGAGCGGAAGACGAAAATAAAAGAATGGCTGCAAGTAAATTCGGTGCAGTGTTACTGACTTGTGATGACACATGGCAAAGAAAGGGCCTGTCATCATTAAACAGCGAGTTTATGTTTTCGCTTGCTAACTTTCAAAGTAAAGATGCCGTTTTTCTGTAAATACCCTTACCTAAATTAATTTATGTATACAAAAAACATACCAAATATACACAGAAAGTATACATCAGATAGTATACATAAAGTATATTTTTATGCACTAGCAAATATACATTATGTACCCTATTTTTGGAACAAATACATATACATAATGTATACACAACTGAATATACCAAAATATACAAAATGTATACATAAAATGTAATGTCAAGATATACAAAATGTATATGTAAGGTATACATGAGATATACATCAAGATATACAAAATGTATACACAAGGTATATATCAGGTAATTTATTGTTCAAATCTTTGGTTCATTAAAACTTATGGAAGAATCAAAAATGTTCAACAAGATTGAAAACTGATGCTCAAAAAATTGATGTGCTTTCAACAAACAATAACAAATACAAAAATAATTAAATAATTCAAATATATTAATGTCCATAAAAACTGTCATTGCAATAAGAATCAGTGATCACACTTCTGGTAACTCTAATTTTTTTGATGATCACAAATTATTAGGTTTTAACATTTAATCAATCTTCCTTTGGTGTCTTCCTTTCCCTGGACACGATTCCACTGATTTTGTTCCTCAACACTCTCTTTTTATTTCAGCTTCAGTGGTACCGGGGAAATTCTTCGTCGTGAAAGCTGAAAGACATAAAATACAAAAAAAAATTAGAATACCATGTATACAAAAAATAGTTCAGTTGAATTAGTGAGCACCCACGTGCTGTATTAACTTGATAAAAGGTGACACAAATGACAGCATTTCATATTCTGTGTTTTTAAGGGTGTGATTCATATAAAAAACAAAAGTACAAATGAATCTAAAAAAATCAGAAAAAATATAACTTCATTTGCGTAATGTGTGCTAAATATTTTGTATAAATTGGATAAGCTTTACTGATCAGAATTTTTCTCATATTACTATCTTACAGGATTTAATACAATTGGAGAATTTTGACTTAGGCGCTGTTTACATGAGACCGGCACAAACTCGGACCGGTCTGAGTTCATATCGGTTACCATATGTTTCTTTATTCACGTTTACATGAGACCAATCGGAGAAAGAAGCCAGACCGGCACGAGTTCATGCCGGTTGATAGACCGACACGAACGAATTTCGAATTCAAGCTGTCCTCATGTAAACGCAAATTTTTTTCATACCGGTCTGTAAATTTCAAGTCCGCATTATTTTTGGTCAGCTAGATGGTCATCAGACATGCGCATCATACTCTTTCCAAAATGGCGGACTTGAACGAAGAAGATGTGACTCCTGTTCGCGGCAAGTATTTGCGTTGTTTTTTTTTTGCTCCACCAGTTCTTGCCATATTTAACTTTGTGTGTTTACAAAAAGTTAAAACATCATTTTAAGCATACGAATAGTAATATAAACAAAGTTATTGCTTTTAATCGTTAGGGTTACGAGATAAGGGATATTTTAGAGATGGCACCTTAACAGATTAATACGCTAAGTTGAAACATTTCTGAAATAACAGTTCTGCTACCATGATTACTTTTATTCACATTACTGTCATGCAGTTTGGATATCCATGTGATAAAGCCTTCAAGAAAAACTGTATCAGTCAAAGTAATGCAGTCTCCCTTCAAGGTTCTGTTGGTTGACTATTTTCTGATACAAACTCGCTTTCATATCATATTTCTCACCTAATTACAGACTCTCTTGTTTAGGATATGACATGACAACTCTTGAATAAAAATGATATCAAGTTCTGAAAGTGTAATAATCTCTGTTTATTATCATTAATCATCATTGTGATCATTTAGATTTTCATCATTATTGTTAATGTAATTGTTATTATTAGTATTACTAAGTACTATTGTCATTGTCAATGTTAATATTTTTTATGTTATGTTCCCTTACCTTGGGTGGAATTGCCGGCCTGATGTATGGCCATGTGGCTTAGTGGTTACAATGCACCTCTGGCTAGGTGCAACTTGCTTTACCAAATACTTTCTAAAC
>JAOEHV020228994.1:0-12751 GCA_025447995.2 Isaurus tuberculatus | reverse complement strand
GCCTCAAATTGTTGAAAAAAATAAGAACATTGAGCCTGGGCAAAATTTTACTGGTTCTTAATAAAAAAAAAGTGTATGTTTTGTACGGTTTTCTTCAAGAATACGGTAAGAAATTTAACCCCGAAAAATATAAGCATATATGATATTGAAACTCGGTAAAGTTCGCCGCTTTCTTTTTTAGTTTTTTAAAGTTAATAATGTTTTAAACTGACTTCGTGAAAAATTGTAAACTTCTTACTTAGCTTTGTTGATACATTAACATTATACATTATACTTACTTAGCTTTGTTGATACATTAACAAACATTTATTAAAATTAAGTTTGCAAGACAAGCAAAACAATGTTCACGACTTTCAAAAAATTATTTCATTTATTAATAACCAAAGAAGTTATCGAAAATTCACCAAAATTTTTAAGTAACACTTGTCTTGTGGGAACAAGCTCGAGGAAGTTAAAAAGAACGTTGAAGACAAGTAGTGACGTAATGACTAAGAATTACTTGAGGGAAGTTTACAAAATATTGGTCAACTTCCATAGTTCTTCCTTTTTCTCCTTAAAAAGTCCTGCTTTGAATTGAATAATTCGCTGAACTTTTAGAGTTATGTTTTGTTTACGTATGGTTTTCTTCTTGAACACAGCGAAATTTTCCATCTGAAAAGCTACATTAATAGAAATAATTTTAATTTATATAGCGCATCACTTTTAAATATATTCAGAGCACGTAACAATCTAAGCTGAATAAAAGCATGCAAGACATTCAACCTCAACAAAGCCTCTCACTTAAGTTTATATGTTTTTATACCCAAACCGTACATAATTCTTCCTTTTCTTCGAAAATATAAGCCAAATAGTCAAAGACAAAAACGTCACTTTTGTGGTATTGATTGTAGCCGCGAAATGTCATATATGATATGTAATCTAACTCAAAGACTGACATATGTAATAATATTTTCAGCCTGAAATCAGCAGAAAAGAATGAAAATTCAGCCAGGGAAAAAATATTCTTAATTTAAAAAAGAGTGTATCAAGAAAAACTCCAAAACGTTAAATAAACTTGATATAAATATTTTTTACACATCGACAAGAATGGTGTTATCTGTGTATTCTGATAAAATGAAACACTAGAATTCGCCTGACCGAAACCTCAGCTTTAGTTATTCAGTACTTCTCGATTATCCGAACGCCTCGTACACGGAGATTTGAAAAACGGTTCGGATAATCCAAATTACCGGTTAATCGAATTTTCCGGGAACATCAATTTGAGCAAACAGAACGGCGCAAAAACTGCTCTTTTGAAGTCTTTGGATCGGAAAAAATTTGAGATGATGACTAAAATCAAAATGTTGATGAGGTTGATATCAGCTCATATGGAAATACAAAGCAGATTCACCCGAAAAAAGATCTAATGTCCGATTTTCTTCGGCTTGCCTCTCGTTTTTTAGCGGCCAGTACTCACAATACAACTATGAATGAGAGTGAACGTTTTCGCAACAGTGGCCTCTCGTTGACTTGACTACTTTTCTCGAATTGGGGACATTACTCAATTTTTCTGATCGCTTTTATTTGTCTGTTTTCACTCATGCACTCAACCATTTAACGCCATGAGGCGTATAGGTCACGTAAAAGCGCCAATTTTTCAAGTTCGTTCCAGGATTTTCCCGTGGCCATTAATTCTTGCTCTGTAGATCTACGCCACATGATTCTTGGTCTTCCTCTATTTCTCTTACCTTGGGGGTTCCGTTTCAGTGCTTGTCTTGTGACATTATCTTCTGGTTTGCGCAATTTGTGGCCGATCCAACCCCATTCCCACAGTTCTTCGTTTCTGACTTTGTCGGACCACTTGATAGTGTCTGTTTTCAAATGGTGGAATATACAGCTCAGCCATTTTTTTATTCTAAATTGTCATTGTTCGTTCAGTTGAGGTTCGGTTAATCGAGGCACGAATAATCGAGGAAGCACTGTATTAACCGCGTAACAAACTTCATTGTATCAATTGCTTGAGGTATTCTTAATTTTTGAATAAAGCCTCTCTCCAATGGCCCTTATAAAGTTGGGTTCCAAATATTGTGAAATTTCAACGAAAGTTGTTTCCTGTAGTTATCTTCAACCTCAAAGCGCATTTTTGTATTAAAACTGCAAGCATGCTAGCATATACGTGCATGAAAGGGGGCGTTGTAAGATTGATTTGGTATCGCTTAACGTGACGTTAAGGACTTAACCTCCATCAAGGAGGCGGCCAGAATGAAGAACTAAATACTTACAAAAAATTTCATGACCTAGCAAAAGAACATATGATATCGCTGTTTCATGGCCAAGCCAGAACTGTTAATTTGGTTGCGTTGCCTGTTATGTAATTAGAATCCTTTTTAGGATTCCTGAGATACAAGGCTTCCGATATCATATGATTTTCACTACTGTCAATATTCATTCTTTGATTGTCACTTCATTCTTCATCCTAGGAATATTCACCTTCCTCTTCATTAGAATTTTCACTTCATAAGTTTTACACTGTATGTACTCATTCGGACATTTGAAAAAAGGGAAGTAATTAAAATTTTACAGCAATTTTTGAAAAAGGTTTAATAGCCTATCAGTAGTTTCTGAAAAGATTTCATAGCTCCACAAAACTTCAACAATAGATTCATGGCCTGGTACTTTTTCGTTTTAGGTAGAAATAAATGACAGCTTCCCTTATCAGTTACGAAACAAGATAATCCGATTTTTAAACAGAGGACACGGAAGTATTGAATAAGCTCTTGCCTTTGTTATGTCAACAGTGAGAACACGAGAGGAAGTCAATTTAAATATGACAAATCGACATATCCAATCAGCTACGAGAAAAAGAACTCGTCTATTGTAATATTGCTTATTATGGAAGGATTTAAATCAACGTCATGGCGGTGAATGAAAGAATACAAAACAATGAAGTAACTTTATATAATTATAGGTGCATGCACATCTTTGTAATTCAAACACGGAATCGAAACATCGAAGTTCATGTTGTGTTCGTTTGTTGAGATGGGCAGAAGTCACAGAGAAACCAAAAGTAAAAGAAATGGAATCGAGCAGGTATGTGGTAGGCTAACGGTCTGATATATTTAGATGCTATTAAACTTTAGTAAAATATTATTTACGAAAAGCTTCAAAAATCTTATAATTAACAAAACAACTTCCTTTCAAAGCAATGCGTAGGCTAAAAGCAGTTGTTGAGTTGAGTTTTTGGTTGTTGAGGTTCTTTTTAAATTATGTCAGAATGACCAACCGTTTTCTCTTTCTAAAGGAAACAATCTGTGTGTAGTTTTAAGTACTACAAACAGTAGGCGTTCGCTTCTGTAAGAAATTGGAGTTCTACAAGTCGATAGAAAACGCAAAACAAAACTGAAAATTTTGAAATTTTTTTTTTGCGCGCTAAAACTGATTTGCCGTAACTTTTCCTGTAAAAAGTAAAGGGAATGAAATACGTAACTATACCTTATGTAAACATACTTGCTTAATTGAAGGTTTTTACTTTTTGTTAAAAATATGTTTTCAGGCAAATCTTGTGTCATCAAAAACATACTGATAATTATGAATATTCAGACTATTATTCTGACTTTTTAGAGTAACAAGGAAATTTGTGGTTTCTCGGACTCGTGTTGTTGAAAGTTAGTCGTGAGATATAATTGCAGCTCGTTATGTTAGAATTTAAAAATAGATTTCAAACCAAAAATTAAATATGACGAACTTTAATGTTTAGGGAACTGAGTTTCGAACCTATAAACACCAGAACATATAAGAGTCTTATATCATGATATCATCGTTTCAAAGTTTCATTTTTGAATGGAAATATTTTCTCAATTTTTGTTGATTTAAAAATATCAAAATTATAATTCAATTGCGTCAAACGCACTTATGAATACTATGGTTGCTCAAAAGGAAGTTTTTAATTTCTGCTATACTGTCAATATAGATTTCACGCTCAAGAAGAGTCGTTGTTTGACTTTAATTTTGCACTTAGCCACTTGGTTACACCTTGTTATGAGTTTTATTTCAAATACAGCAATAAACATCGTGCTTCGTGATACAATGCTGTGATATTAATTCACCCCTTGGGGCCACTTACGCTAAAACTAAACATTGCAGTTTCTGACTTGAAGTTTTTGATCTTTTACATTCGTTCTATTGTTGTTATTACTGAAAATCTTGAAACTTGTAGTATGAACCTGGTTTTCAAAACTTTAAACTTCTTCTTATTCAGTTTAGCTTCCTCTTAGTAATTCTCAAATAGACAATAAATGAATAATGAATAATTTTCTTTTGAAAATATCCAAGACTCAAAACTCTGATATAAAGCTGTAACATTTTCGCTCAACCGTGAAACTGAAAGTTTTGGTGCAAAGAATACAATCTTCACAACTATCTACCAACATTATAAAGCACAAGTTTTGCGTAAACTTTTTACAGCTCTACTGGTTTATTATAGCCGATGCTTATGTGCGGTTTCTGAAGTGTAAAGCGGATGAGAGTCGTTAGAGTTTAAGATTCAAGTTTTTTCCCACAACCGCAAACCGCCTTTGAACCGTTTACAGTTTCGCCGCGGTAAAACTAAAAGGAATCAAAACAAGGCAATTGCAGACACAAAAAATTTTCTTTTGTGTCAACATAATAAGTAAAATGACTCAAATGCTTCGCATGGAAACAGTCTTGTCGAAAGCCGCCATGTTTATCTTTTATTTATCGGTATGTCCTTAGAAGAGAAAGTTTTAGATGACGTTTTTTTTAAAACCGCAAACCATAAATTGTTACGTACGTGACCACGGTTCCGCTGTCAAGTTAGACGTTTGCGGTAATAGAAAAAAATCTCAGTTTAAAATTTCTTTTGACGAAATTTTTTTAATTTCTCAGTTCATGCTTTCCAAAACCGTGTCAATTGAAAAGAGCAGACTTATAACAGCATTAACCCAAACCTTAAATCTAGGTTTGATAAATTAATGTTGAATACCGCGCTAGTTTTTCCCGCAAACGTGTAGCCTGACTTAGAGACCACGATCACCTGATATTTTGATATTTTCGGTTTTTTTAAGAAGAAAAAACATGAACCAAAAACTCTCTACTGATTGCCCCTGGTTGGGAAATTATGTTATCGCAATAATTAGCCCTCAATAGACGTTGACAATCATTTTACCTCGTAAATATTTAAAAGTTGCATCAGCTTTAAAAAGTAAAATATAGAGACAAAATGCCGTGGTACGTGATCTGTGAAGATCTATCACTAAAATGTAGAAATACAAAACTAGTGAATGAATGACTGATATACTATATAAAGACTGAACTTCAAAGACCGTGTACGAAATGCCGTGCTACGTAGGAGTCTGTGAAGATCTATCATTAAAATGTAGAAATACAAAACTAGTGAATAAATGACTGATATACTATAGGTGAAAGAGAAGCTTGTCAGTGAACCAACATGATTAAGAGCTCGGAATAAATCAGAATTTGCAACCGTAGACGGCTGCTTTGTCCTACTTGGTACTTGTCAGGACGATACCGCTACCAATTTGGCATAGTGCCCATAATAGTGGTTTCAAGTATGATACTAGTGCGTATGTACTACCTTACATTTATTATTTATGCCACATCCCACAAGCACAACGCTTCACCTTTACTTAGCATCTTGTGTGGGAATCTTAGCCTGATTATTAGCTATGCCGTGCTGATGAGGCCCAAAAAGACCGAAACAGCTGTGCTAATAAGATCAATCCCAGGCATTTAACCCGTTAGTGGGTTAGCCCTGACATTCTTCTACACGAAACAGCTGTCCATGGCTGCTAACAATCAGGCTCACCTTTTATTCATGGTAGATTAAGGGGTAATGCCCACTACTAACGTGGCCTAGTGCCCATACTAGTGGCTTTAAGTTTGATAATAGTACGTATGTACTACCTTATTTGCGAGGTATCAGACAAATCGTTTTGAATCTATTTATGTTTGAGATAGAATTAAGTTACAGTTTTTGAGCAAAAATAAACTCACTATCCCTCTTACGGGAGTTTTATTGTTTGCTACACCGTATTGACGAGTCCCAAATAATATATCACTGGACATTCATTCACTAGTTTTGAAAAGGAAGTCAATTGCGTTCAACTCTCTGCAGAGGTGGGGTTGGACCCGTGACCTTGTGATGACTGGAAAGAAAGGATATCGGCTTCGCCATCCAAACCGCGATACCGCTAATAAAAAGTTTCGATTTAAAGTTTTCAGATAATAAAAAGGAATAATAGGAAACCCCTCGAAGATCTTAAAATGCGCTGATGAAAATACAAACTGCATCCGTTATTCATCATGCCGCCTCATTAGAAACTCTAAAACAATCGAACTAACCTATGGGGTATCAGCGGAACTTTGAATATCGGCTGGAAAGCTCTATGAAATATGGGATGTTTGCATTATAATTATAAATAAAAGGGAAAGACTCGTGTTTCCAAAAAGATAACGGAGTATCAAGGTTTGAACCAAAAAAGTGCTAATTAAAATCTTTCATTGAATGATTGTTTTTACTCGTTTATTCTTGTGGTTTAGTCTCTATTTCATGCGACCTTCCCCTAGAATAGGACGAATAGCGGATAACAAAATCAAACACGGAATATGTAGAATTGAAATATTCCTCTTCTACGCTGAAATTTACTTTCAAGCACGTACTTCATTTGCAATTTTAAAATCAATATTTTCTTTATATCTGAGTTGACTTGAGAAATAAATTCTTTATCACATGTCTGTTTAAAAGTGTTTACCAATCATAATCCTATTGCTGTAGACATTTTTTTATCATTGAGATTTCGTTAACCAAGAAAACATTCAAAACGATGCAACACAATATTGAATAAACGAATAAAGACAGAAGATTTGGCAATGTGTGGTAGTATGTAGTATTTATGGCCACTATTAAATATGGCCACTAAGGCTACGTTGGTTGCGGGCATTATCCCTTAAACCTGTGAGCCTTTAATATTAGCAGTCATTGAGAGTTGTTTCGGCTATATTAGGCCTGTTGAAAGCATTAATATACGCTTTTAATCTTTTTGAATACAACATTATGATACTGGTTAGCTTTTTCTTGCATTAAAATTTATTGGTCATGTTTTGATGAATAAGTTTTTGTTTTCAATTTCCTCTCTTGTTAATTTCACAAAACTCCATTCTTAACATCAAAGTAAAAATTCTGTAAATTGCTTAACAAACGAAATTAAAGAAGGTAGCAAGACTAGCATGGAATATGCGATAAGTGCTTTCAACGATGTATTCAATCTCTTTTCCCCTTTCATTTTATAGATACATTTTTTTAAATTTGGGATTAGATTATAATAATAAAAAAAATCAGATGTGAAATTAGAAAAAAAATTTTTAATAGCGACGTTAATTTCAAATATATTTTACAAATGTTTGCTAAAGTTTATAGTTTTATTTCTCTCCAAAATCATAACAAAACTAAAGAAACCACGGAGAGTTAGTTTTTGGCTTGCTTGATCTTCTGTTTAACTGAATTTGCATCTTTGTTGAAGACAGACGCCAATCTTTTTCGTTTAATTCGCTTTGTTGTCTTTTCGCGTCCCGACGTAATTAACAGCTTTTGTCGTGCGTTCTATTGTTTGTGAAATAACAAAGCCAAGTTTGTCAACAAAAAAGTAGTTTTCACACAGGTAATTAGCATTCTGGTGAGTGTCGCTTCAAACTCCAGTTCAAGTTGCCAGGGTGTGTACTGCGGTCATATTACGCATTTACATCAACTATGCCAGGCGAACAGAAAATGAATTTGATGGTTAACAACAAGGGACAAGACAGTCTTTTTTCTTTGCCACCGGTTAGTGTTTATGAGGTTATTATAAAAGCTTCCCTTTGTTTTCAGTTGAATGTAAAAATGAAAGCATCGAGAACTCTCCACTGCCAGTGCTCAAGCTTTCTCAAAATTGGTTTTCTTTTGCAGCTTCGTACTTCCTCACCGTTTCATAAAAAGTATTTTCTTGTTCGTAGATACTGTTCGGCAAGACAAATACGACTATTCGACTTCTTTTAAAGTTCATTTCAAAAAGTATTTGTTTCATTTGAGCTTGGTTGTTGAACGTGTTTAAATGTAGTTCTTTGTTCCAAAGAAGTCGTGCGTATCATTTGTGAAAATGTAGAGATGACTCGCAAAACGATAAATACTGAGAAGATATTAATCCAGTATTCGGTAACTTTCAAGTTTTCCACGTTTTTAGTTTTTAATGCAATTCCTAAACTTAATCGACAATGAGCTGATATAAAATCTAAAGCCAAACATTTAATTCGGAAATTGATCTGACTTAATTCTTGGCTATCTATTTATAATCACACAAAATAAAGTTTTGAAACAAAATTTTAAAAACGCTAATTTGTTGGTCAATCACAGTAAATAGTCATAAGTATAAATAGCATATTGCGTGCATGCGACATGCATGCGACATGCATGGTAGTATCAACTACTTGCAGTCATTAATATGGGAACTAAAGCCATGTTAATAGCGGGGATTATAGGCTTTATTATGTAGTGTAAAAATCCGAGCCACTTTATTAGGCTCATCCTGGGTGTAAGAACCTGTAACACTCACCAGTGACGTAAAACAAATCATACAAAGAAATCAACATAATAGACCCTAACCCTAACAATAGCTACAAAACAAAGAAAAACTTCAAAGGTTCTTACACCGAAGTAAACCCGTTTATTAGCAAAAGGCCAATGAGGCTGTTTGCATTCATGGTATAGAGAAAATCCTTCAAAAGGTTTCCTTCTTTCCTCTCCCCAACCGCCCCCTCCCCTCTCGATATTTTTGCTCACCCCCATTTTCCCCCGCGTCCAAAATTTCATGAAACGCTTGCCACGCAGGCTAAGTAGATGGTAATGCACGTTTTTACTAGTGTCCTTATTAGTGGCTGCAAGAATTTGATAATAGGACTCATGTCGGTTATTTATACTTGTGATTATCATTCCAGCTAAAGCGAACAAATATTACGCTTTTATTGTTTTTTATTATTTTTTGTAGGAACCCGAGCCTGTTTCTTAACTATGTTTTGCTGATAAGACCTGTTTTAAAAATAAGGCCGAAGCGGCTGTTCGCAATTATTGTCGGGCTAATAAGACCTAGCCGAGTCATCTAACCCGTCAGTGGGTAAGCCCTGACGTTTCCCTAAACCGAAACAGCTATCGGTGAGTTTCGTCGTGCTAATAAGATCTAGCAGAGGCAGCTAACCCGTCAGTGGGTAAGCCCTGACGTTTCCCTAAACCGAAACAGCTATCGGTGAGTTTCGTCGTGCTAATAAGATCTAGCAGAGGCAGCTAACCCGTCAGTGGGTAAGCCCTGACGTTTCCCTAAACCGAAACAGTTGTCCATGTATGCTGTTAAGTCTAAATAGATAGTGAGTTGATTTGTACCAGTTAACAACTACACTACTCGTTCTCGTTTTCTATGAGTCAAATAGTCATCTACATGCGCAACGCATTTCGTTGACTATCTTTTGACTCATGGAAAACTCGAACTCGTAGTCTAATTGTTAATTAGAAGAAATATGTACATTCACTATCTATCGCAAATGCTGTAATTGGATAGACTACCGTATATACTCACTATCTTTCAGGAAACATGGTATCCGTAATGCCCGGATGTAAACAAAAAATCCAAAATGGCGTCTATTTTTGTTTGGTTTTCGAATTCGTTTATACTGAGACAATTTATAGCTTCTAATTGATAAACAAATTAAAGATATAACAAAGCAGCAACCAAATATGGTTCAAAAATTTTCAATGGTAAGAAAAAAATTAGCTGAAGCATCAAGTTTCACTCTATAGACAGTCGACCAAGCGATAGCTGTGTTTCGTCGACATTTGTTTGACTTTCAACAAATTAAGACATACTATTTTATCAAGTTACAAACCAAAACAACATAACAATACTTCAAACGAACCAAAAGCTTAAGTATTGGGAAAAGAAGCGAGATATGTCAATTTTATAGATGTTTTGTATTTCTTTGTAGTGTACTAGGATCAAATATTTAAAGTTGCCATGGCAACGAAGAAGATATATTTACACATAAACTACTTTGAATGTTTGTCCTCAATAAAATCGTTAATGTGTCCGGGTAACATTGAGTTCAATTGAAAATTTGGGAATATATGAGTGTTTTAAATGGGATTTTACTAAGTTCTAGATTAGATTTTGCTTTAGGCTTTTAGTTTCGGAGTTATAACGGCTCAAAGTGACTATTTAAAAAAATAATAAAGTTGCGCATATGGGAGAATGGGAACTAGGAACATGTTTACTGCTGTTTTTTGAATATATGGTCATTCGAGCTTGCTGCCGAAAAGTTTTAAACAAGAGATGGCTACAACACATTTCATAGGCATATTTTAACAGAGAAACACGAACGCCTAATTCTTTGCGTATTTTTTTGTTGATGGGTCTTTAGTTCCCATGCTCTTTTGCTCTATCCGAATCATTAAAAACCCATTTTGGTGAGATAAGTACTTAATTTAAGAATTAACTATTACGTACCTTGATTCGAGGTTCCTTTGAATACAGTGTATGAACTATAATCCACATCTTTTTGATAATGCTCTTTTATTATGATAAAAAAAGTATAAGAAAAGTTGACAAACAACGATGATAAATTTAGGAAACTTACTATATTTAATTCGATCGGCCACATTGCTACAACATTTTTTCAAGTCTTTTATTATGGTTTTTCAACTCGAAGAAATTTTAAAAGAACACAAAAGAGCACATGCATGCTATGATCTGGTACTTGTAGACACTAGTGTTGACTCTAAAGCCACGTTTGTAGCGAGGATTACCCCTTAGTTTTACAATGTTAGCATGGACATCTATTTTAGTCTCATATTAGGCTTCAACAATTTAGCATAGCTAATAAACAGCATCAGGTTTCCCATGCTGATGATATCTAACAAAACAGCTGCCCATGGTTGCAAACATCAAATCTCACTGTTTTTCGTAATGGGGTCAGGCCCGTACGCAGAAATTTTGCTGGGGGGGGGTGCGAACAAAATTTTTTGGGACTATCCCTCCCCCGCCAACCTCGGATACATTTTTCTCTCCTTAAAAATGCTTGGAAAAGTAAAAGAAGAAAGTTCTTTGTGCTGGATTCATCGTTATCTCAAGGGTTAATGAAAATATGAGCTCATGGTGGAATCTAGAACTTATTGTTTCTAACAGATATATCTACTCATTACTTTTATAATCGAATGGACTTTTGCGGACCTTTACAACCGTAAGGGGGGAATGCGTGCACACCCCGTGCACATCCCCCCCCCTGCGTACGGGCCTGAGGTTGAAAAGCATACCTGACCTTGATGTCCATATCAGTAGCTGTAAGTAATAGACACTAATATGCATGGGCTATTTGTACTTAAGATTATCATTTCTGCAAATAATCAACCATTATTACTCTTTTACTTATCTTGCAGCTTGTGGCGGCCGGTATGTGTGAAAGTCTCCTCGAAGAGGCAGACGAGTTGTTGTATCAGTCAGAAAGATATGAAACAGTTGGAGATTACGAACTAGCGTTTAGTTTTTGCACGGAGGCAGCAAGTAAGTTGTTAACTTTCTACTAAGGGAATAAAACAGCCTCGCGCGTGTTTCAAGACAAAAATAGAAAACGCTATGACGTAGGAGAACACGAGAAAAGTGTTGAGAGAAAATGAGGCGAAGCCGAGTTTTCTCTCTTCTTTTCGAGTGTCTACTACGTCATAGCATTTTCTATTTTTATCTAGAAACACAAGCAAGGCTGTTTTATTCCTTTTAGAAAAAAACCTCTCCAACAAACACAGAAAAAAATCAATTTAACTGTTATGTGACGTCATACCGTGATTATTATTCAGTTATATAAAACGGAACCATAACCAATCAGAACGTCGTTATTGCGGGCTTATTTTCTAAAGTTACCTTCAACAAAAATCTTATTTTGTGTATGTATGATTTGGCGGCGTGGTTTGTGGAGTTGCCATCCATCCCATCCCATCCCATCTTTTAATCTCCCCTGCCATATCAATCCACCCACCCTTCCACATATTAGTCTATCCACCTCCCACATATCAACCCATCCACCCTCCCGCATATCAGTTTTACAACCATCCCTCATATCTATCAATTCACTCCTCCTTTAACATATCCGTCTTCCCAGTAATCCATCCATCCACCTATTAACACTCGATTTGTCACTTCATTTATACATTTGTTTGTCCGTGTATCCATGTATATAACTTTTACTATCAATCAATCTATCGATTTATACGTTCATTCTTCTTCCCCGCCTTTGTCTTATACGTTCGTCCATTTTTCTGCAATTTTTTTATCTTTATTTGGTTTATTCACCAGTATGTTGATTTTTTTTTGATTTTTAGAAATCGTTGCTACATGTTTTGTATTTAATTAAAGTCCTTTCTGTTGTTCTTGTAGGTAGATATGACAGTGCACAACAAATGGCCGGAGCAGCACCGAGGGTAAAAAATGACGTCAGCATAAAGAAACATGCATGTTTATCAAGAGCCAGGAGTTTAGTCCAGTATATAACAAGATGACATAACTCTATAAAAGGTATTAATACCATAGTACTACTAAAAAAACATTACTTATAGTCTTAAATAATGTTAACATTATAACTATATACTCTTACTACTACTACTACTACTACTACTACTACTACTACTACTACTACTACTACTACTACTACTACTACTACTACTACT
>JAOEHV020228798.1:0-12755 GCA_025447995.2 Isaurus tuberculatus | reverse complement strand
AACCCTCGTGTCTGTTTTATCTGCCTCAGCCTTCGGCTTCGGCAGATAACACAGACCTCGGTTTTGATAATTCATGAAATCATGCTCAACCTCGTCCAATAATTGTTTATTATTTTTTTCGTTTGTATCTAGTGCTTCTCAAAACTATGCTGCTTGAAATATATATTTTTAAATACCTTTTAAAATACATAAACTGAAAAGTACATAGTTGCTACCATTAACATTTTATCCCGAATGTTTACAGATATCCTTTATTTACAAAGATCACAAGTTGATTACAATACTGTACATAAACAAAAACACATGACAGCTCAACTTCGTTAATGAACTTCGGTAGACGCCGCCTGCAGCTAATTTCTACGTTTGGTTGTCTTTGTTTTGGACAATGTAATATAGTTATTGTAAAAGCAATAAAATTTTCTTAACTCAAAAGTTGATTTAAGATCCGCACTCGCCATCCGCGTAATCATTTCCTTGGCGTAAGAATTAGTAGATTTTACAAAAAAAAATATACTATCAACAATAAACCTTTCTTCCAGTTATCCCTCTATAGACTCAAATGACAATGTATACCGAGAAAAGGATAAGTCTGTTGGTGGACGACAGTTCAGTCATGTTGCGATCTGATGGGTCCGTTTACTTCCCTCCTCCCCAGACTCCCTTTTCTTTCCTTTTTTTTCAGCATTCTTCTAAGGTAATCTTACTGCATGAGGTAACCGAGTGAAAGGGAGTTTATACCCACTACGAATAACATTGAGAATGAGAATGTGGGAAGCACCTATACGTTCGTAAATAACAACAACAACATTAATAATAATAAATTAGCATTTATATAGCGTTTATTCATCGCTGTTCTAAACGCTTTACAAGTTCATTACAGGCTTTGACGGTTGAGGGTCTTAGAAAGTCTGGTTTAACGGCTCACATGTTAAGGCGCAACTGGCAGCCGTTAAGAAGTGCCCTCAGAGGAAGAAACAGACCATAGCACCGGGATCACTACCCTACTCTTTTGACAAGTGCGTGGGTTCTTTTAAGTTCCTCAATAGAAGGGTCGAAAGACTAGACCTACAGTTTAACGTCCTTAACGAGAAGACGCAAAGGTCTAACCACTTGCAGATGTTAGAGCAAAGGCAGCACCTTCTCTTGGGTTATTTTAAGTCCCTAAGTGAAGGTCCGGCCAGGACTCGATCCCGAACGTCCCGCACGGCAGACTGGCAGTTTACCAACTAGGCCAACCAGGCGGCGGTAAAATTGAATGTTATCTCTTAACCTGCTTTTTATTCTTATGTTATTGCTAATTGTATATTCGTATTGCTCATTTACCTCAATAAGTTCATTAACAAACTATCTTCTTTATTTAAATGTGGTGCTTGTTGATGGTCCTGGCTGTACTCCTCCTCCTCTATAACATAGAAGGCTCCAGATGGATTAACTCCATAGCTTGGCTGGTAAGCCCAGCTGGACCAGCTGCGGGAGTCTCTGGCATAGTGACCAATTTTGTTGCACTTGAAGCAGCGCTGACCATAGTCTGAACGGCCTGTGAAAAAAGACACTCGTCCAGGTATTTTACACTCACAAAAAAATACAATTATTATCAATACGCGCGGCCAAATGACAAACTGCCCTCTGTAAAACTGGCCTTTTTGCGTGGCAAACGGTAATTGAGCGGGCTGTAAATCCATTTGCCGCCCTGATTCTGATTGGATGCAGAGACGCCTAACAACTTCACTCAGCCAATGAGATCCTTAGGATACCATTGCAATGCTAGAGTTGGTGCATATTTTCGTCACTTTGTAGTTCTGTGAACGTTTGAAGTCTGGAAATTTTGTTTTAAAATGGAAGAAGCCACAACTTTTCAGCTTTTTTCTAGTCAAAACTCGGACTTGGACAAGCACCAAATTAATTTATACGATTTGGCCTTGTTTAATAATGATAATCAAATGACGTTTGTCGAGCATATAGTTTACTTGTGACTACTCGGGCCACAAATAAACTATATGCCCTCCTAAAAATTACGTGATTGTCCTATTTTGATATCCTGATATTTGCTGGGAGGGCGGGTAAACTTACCTTGGGAACAGCCTTGTTCACTTACAATACAGGTGGGCGTTGCAGCGAACAATACGTATTAATTACCTTTCATGCCAATAGAAATCACATAATACAAACATAAGTTTGGTATAACGTCTTTTTTCATAAAAGTCATTCATTCTTCTGTTGATAATTAAGTTCGATTTCAAGGTGATCCACTACCTTTGAAGATTCATAAAATAGGAGTTTTGAGGGATAGGGGTAGGGTAATAGGGGTAGGGTAACTTAAAACTATCATTTCTCCCAAAATAAAAACTGGGAGTCTGGAAATGGCATATAGATATGATGTAACATAAAAGATGCTCACGTGACAGTGCTCGCCATACTTCAACTGATTTTCTGAAGGGCAGTTTTACGCGCCAGAACACAAAAAAATATGCTATTTTTTATGTACTTTTGGCCATTGGCTGGTGCCTGAGCTCATCATAAAGGCCTAAGAAGTCTTAAACCTTGCCAATATAGAAGAACTGCTTATTGGCACTGTGATTTGGGCAAAGCTGTTGACAAGGTAATTTCGTTTGGCTAACAGTTTTCCATTCGCGGACAAGGGGCCTATTATGCAAATGTGGCGAGTCTCTCCAGGTGGAATCAGCATTTCTGCAAGTTTGACCAAAATTAAAAGGCATTTAAGTCCTTTTTAGTGCAGTATGTAAGCTCGGTGTGAGATAAAAGAGGGGGACTCTCCCGCGCAAAAATACTTGAATATTCCCAGGATGCAATGCAGCAGATTTGTGTCGTACGAAGGGTAAAGCAAAGCTGCCAGTTGAAATGGAGTGGTTTCAGGCTGGGTTTGTCAAGTTTTTCAAAATAAATTGCATGTTACTGAAGAAGAAGAGTTGTTTGTAATGTTTTTTTTTGTGTTTAAAAAACATTCTGATCAAGATTAAAGACTTTGGAGAGCTTGTTTAGGGAGTATGGTTGGCGTAGCGGTAATCAGTCGCGCCTCTCACCTCTACGACCCGGGTTCGACTCCCAAGCTCCACACGTGAGCTGAGATTTGTCGATCTCAATCTGACTCCGAGGGTTTTTCTCCGGGTACTCCGGTTTTCCTCCCTCGACTCCCAGCTTATTCCATCCGGCTGTGGTGCTGTGCTCCGAGGTAGTAGATAGGCCGTAAAGCGGCAGCCATTGTGTAAGTGTTTGTAACCTTAAATTGTCTGTGAGTAATAAGTGATTTCATTTGTTTGCCAGGAGAATGCTGTTTTTTCCTTTTGTGTATTTTTGAGTTGCGTCAAACTTTTATGAAAGTTTAGTCCCAATATTCTTAAGAAAAGTCACAGATTGGTTTATTTCCTAGTTTTTTTTCCTTTCGTATGCCACAAACTCTTTTCCAATAATATTTCCCACAAAGATGGAAAAACTTGAGAACAGCATGTTTTTACACCTATACTATCTGAATTGTTTAAAATTTATTCAAAATGGCAGAGAGAAGGGAATCGCGGGAGAGAGATGGAAAAGGCCGATTCCCGGCCATCTGAATTTTTGAAATTTTTGTGATTTTCTGAATTTTCCGAATTATTCAAAGTTTTACGAATTGTTGGAATTTTACGAAATTGTCCCGAATGTTCCGAATTTTTGTGAATCCCCCAAATTTTCCAAATTGTGAAAAAAGCTTTCCGATCCCCAACCCTCGCCTGAGTTTGCCAAATTGATATCCGCCCCTACGTATGATGTCGTTCGAGTTGATCGATGGTGGGGGATAAAAAGTATCTTATGATATATAACTGACAAAAAAGTAAGTGCAGAATTTGTAAAGCGTAGCGTTACCAACACTAAGTTTCATAATACGTTTTCGTGTTATGAATACGCTAAGCCTTGTAAAGGCTACCTAAATAGAAGCCAAGCGGTAATGCTTCTGAAGATCACTACCAGCATCAAATTGATATCGTGTTGTCCGCATCACTTTCGACACGGCATCCTTCACTTTATCAACATGATGAGTCACAGAAATAGCAGGTGTATGCGGCAAGTTTACCTTACTTCCCCCGAGATTATGTTTTATACCAACCGGTTTTGAAATTAAGTTTACATCAGAATTAACGCCTAGTTTCATGTGAGTCGTGGCGAACTTGAGTTCGTTGTTGTATCCTACCGTAGATTCCGTGTTGATAACCATCCTTGAGGGCATCAGCCACGTCCCTGGTGATATCGCTAAATCCAACTTAACTTTAGCCTCCTGTACAGCAGGTTGAAATCTGTTTGAGTGACTGCATCCTAAACTAATTTTAAAAACTCACGTCTAACCTCTTGTGCGCTGCCTGTGTTTCCTACGATGGTCGTTCTTAAGTTAACCTGAGATCCTAAAATGCAGTAAACAAAGGCTTCAATCGATTGATTAATTCTAGATTGTCCAGCTTTCGTCAACCCGTTTGAGTGCGTGATGAAATAAGCGTAGCGTTTCCCTTCTGAATGATCGTTCAGTATGTATTGTATTAGGTTGCCGTCACTAGCCTTCCCTCCTTCATCACTAAACTTTTGATATCCGGGGTACTTCGCTACCGTCTTGTCGTATCCTATGTTGGAGAAATATATGTAAACGTTACCTAGTCCATGATTAATACCCTTACGAAAACGAAAGTCTGAGCTCTTGGCGATGCCAAACTCATTGCAAAGTCGATTATAACTTACAACGTCGTATTTTTGATCCTTTTGGCTGAAAGCTGAATCGCCGGGTAGAGCTAAAACCCCCATCTCTCTCAAAACCCTTCTTATTGTAAAGTAAACGTGAAACAATAAGAATGATCTGATTTGGGGAGGGATGTCAAGCTTGCCGTGTAACAATTTCGAACCAATCCCACATCCCGTTGTCGCGCACCAGACAGCAAAATTTAACTATTGAGGCCAATACTTCATGTTGGGAGAATTTAGCCACCTTGTTGATTCCTTTCCACTATAGTGCTTGATGGTTGTATCGGTAAAGATATCGCGGAACTTGACGTTGAAGGAGTCTGTCGGTGTAATGTAGATCTCACGATTGGGAAAGTTGAAACCCTTAGGGGTATCATCATCAAAATCTACAGCCGGTATGGGAAGCGTTGGTTTGTTATTCAAGATCAGCTCCTTGGGGAAGTCTACTAAAGTACCTAATGCTCTCCTCATTTCCTCAGAGAACGCATTATTATCCCTAAATTTCTCTCCATCAAAGACTTCTGTTTCTACACCGTCACTAGTTAAGGTATAAAATATTATGTGTACCATGCAGCCCACGATCCCCCTGTTTGAATTTAGAGAGGTCAGCATGAGGATACTTTTCTTGGAATCTCTTCCACATTATTATACTTATTTAAATTAAAGCTACGCTTTAATTTATTTTCAGGTAATTATACACACATCAATCTTTAGATTATTTCATTTAAATTTAAGCTTCGCTTAAATTTATTTCAGGTAAACTCAGGATTATACGGCGGGGGATTATCAGAAGACGGCAACTTATCACTATCGCCAACGCAGGTAATCAAGCAGCTACATTTCAAGTCGATTGACCTAGTTTTTTCAGTAGTTCATCACGAATCTGCTGTTCAATCTGTTTGACGTCAGGTGCCGGTGTCTGTCTATCAGCAAGCTTCGCTTGCTGATGCTTCTTCCTGATGGATCTCTTCATATCATTGTACTTCTCAATCTCAGATTTTATCAGAAGAAATTCTTCATCGCTAATCTTGTTATCATCTAACGCTTTGGAAACAATAGACTTAATCGTGTTAAGTTTAGCCTCACACACCGATAGAGTCTTGTCATGTTTGGAAACGTTCTTAGAGACAACCTTCGCCAAACCCCCAGTTATGACGCTAATTAAAGCACAGAATCCTCCTAAGGCACCTAATCCTATGGCTACAGGAATACCAACTCCAGTCAATCCTGTTCCCAATCCACCTCCACTGAGTACGAGTGACAAAGTCCCACTACCTGCTGAAGTATTCAATAATACGGAGCGTGTACGTTTATATTTCTTGTATACATTGGCACGATCCTGAAGTTCCTTTTCAAGAGAGGTTAACTAATCGGATGATTGTTTAAGCCTGAAACCATGTCCTAAGTTATCAGGATCGTTACCGAGCTGTGGATATATCGCTGAATAACTATCCATCCGCAATCTTTAAAGCTTTATACTAGAATCAAGTTAGCTTTAAGCTTATTACAAGGTCACCCATGCCGAATACGGGCATAATTCCATAGAGATTTGTGATAGTAATATCAAGTCGATTGATAAAGGATTCACTCTCTGCTTTTACGCTTATAGGAGCATAATTCTGCGAAGGTACAGCAGCTAACAGGTTTGACGGTCTACATAGATTACCTGTCCAATCACCCTTAACCAACTCATATGAGTTGTGTGAGTCTACAATGTCGCAATATACTAAGAAGTTCGGTATGTTTTTATGTATTATTGTGTAAAATTTATAAGGCTTTAGAACCTCCGGTAGACCGAGTTGGGTGTAAAGCTCTTTAGTCAACTTTAGTCAATTGAGGCTCGCTATATTGACCGTTAATATTTGCATCATATTCTGAAGATCTACAATGGTATAATACCCCGGTTCAATACTGAGAACTTCGACCTCTTTACAATCGTTTATGTTATATAGTTTCTGAGTTGTATGTAGCCTGATTATATTCCTACGTACGTATCCGTAATTGAGGACCTGTATCTCTCGAGCTCCCTCTAGAGCAGGCACGATATTAACGTGAAGTGCGGGCTTTCTAACGTTCAATGTGATTACCTTGGACATCTTGATATAATAATTACTTCCTCTGTTCTATGAAGTAAACAATAATACCAACGATCAATAACCAGGCATTCTTCGCTAGAAAACCGATGGCCTCTCCTGCTGTTTTGAAAAGGAAGCTGGCGATCGCCCCCACCATGCCAGGCAATATCTCACCCAGCTTCTTCCATATAGCTTTCAAACCGTTACCTAGACCTCTCCCCAACGTTGATAAACCTTTCTGCAGATTGGAGACAATCACCCCAATCACAACGCCCAAGGCTGATAGCACCGCAAACGCTGTAAAACCATGCTCTTTGAATATCTCTTTGACTCTATCTCTTAGAGACATTCTATCTCGGAGGTCTTCGTTCTGCTGATCAAGCCTTCGAATTTCTCCTCTATTTTCAACGATCTGCTCTTGAATTCTTTTACGTTGCTCGAGGGTGGCATCCTTTTGCAATTCTCTCAGTTCTATACCTTTACTTCTTCGATATGCAATTTCTTTTTTGTTACGTTGAATAAGTTCCTCGCGAGTGGGACCGAGGTCATCCTTTATTGCTGTCGGTAACCTTTTATTTAGTTTACCATCTTTTCCCCATAAAATGTGATCAATACTATTTTTTCTTGTGGTGAGTCTCACACGCACCTGATCTTTTTTATCCAATATAGCTGAGAAAGTATGTTTAGCTTTTGGAAACTTTTCATGTATAATATCCCAGACTCTTTCCATGTTTTCCTCCCTTTGACGTAGTATAGTTCTTTCATCAACATCAATGAAGGAGGTTTCCTTATGACGTGATAAAGGGGTATCTCATTATCATCATCACCACAAGGGGGTAACGTGGGTATCTCCTCTCCATCATCATCTCCACCTCCTCCCACATTAATTAAAGGAATATCTTCATCACCTTCAGCCATCGCTTTCTATGATTGAATTTAGTCATAAAAAACCTTTACGCCTACATCTACTATGTAGGCTAAGCGAAGTTACAACCATCTACTAACTAAATAACCTACGGCCATCATTCCACCTCCTACATATACCATCTCTGCCGTCTTCTGCTTATTTGATGGTCTGTAGTAATCTGAGAACTGAGGAGGTTCAGGTGCAAGACGGAGACTATCCGCATGATACTTTTTGTACAACTTAAGCGCTTCATCTGTATTTATTAAATCGTGGGAACTTAATTCACTCTTGCGTCTCTGTTCTGATTCCCAATTAAGGAACTTCTGTCTTTTCTCTTGATATGCAGCGTAATCCTTCTGATATTTTTCCAAGGCCTTGTCATGTCTCTCCTTTTCATAGGCGGCATCTGTTCCATCACCTGAGAGATACTTTGCAAGATAAGAACCACCAACAAATGTAGAAGCGTTGAGGACCGCCCCTCCTATCATCATTGCTACGCTGGCCATCACTCTTATAAATTAAGCTTACACTAAGGTTTAAAGTGTTTTAGGAAGTATCTTTTGATCCTCGAGGTATGTCTTCAATAACATAGATCCCGCAAGAACAGCAGTCCACTTACCATAATTCATTACGTTTGAACTAGGATCACTAAGAAAGTTCTCCTTCAACATCTTCCTACTAATATATCCTATCCCCGCTGATAATCCAATCCAGTACAGCGGAATCAGTTAGTGTCTTGACCAATTTATTTTGCTCAGCCAACAGTATTTTAAATTAAGATCTGCTTATTTTTAAGAGGCTGTTTCACAGCTGTTTCATTCCATCCCTATCTTAGGAATCTTTGGTGTGTGTTCATCGATACCTTCATCACTACGCGAAGCGTGATAGCTCGAAGAGCGTAGACGCCGTTCTTTCACACGTTGTTCCTCTTCATCCATATTCCGAGCTAACTTTTGCAACCTAGATCTATTTTTTATTTCAAAATGAAACATAGCTTTGATAAGCCCCATTCCTGCTAATATCGGCACTACATATTTCCACACGCTTGCACTGACGTTATCGGTTGTGTCATTATCAGCGCGGGTGTCAGAGCCAGCGCTAGCGCGGGCCTCCTCTCTTTTTAGTGCCTCTTTGGCCTTTTTGTGGTAATCAGCAAGCCTCTTACCAGCCTCAACCTTCTTAGGATCTTTTTGCCTGGTTGGAAGTCTATCTTTGATAGACTCTTGGAGTAACCTTTAGTTACCCCAATCAGGTTCCTTAGTTATTTGCTCAACTTTATCTGACATCACTTAAAAATTATGCTTCGCTTAATTTTTTCTTCGTTTAATAGTACCTAAGACACCTTTTAACTTGATTTCTCAGGTAACCCTAAGGGGGGCTCAACATCATTATCAACCTCCTTACCTAATTTAATGTGTTTCAACACCTGAAATAATGCACTTGCTAAGGCTACTAATCGACCTCCTTTCAAGGCTAACAATCCTGCAAGCGTAGACAGTTCACGTTTAACCAGCTCATCATTATTAAGATCTTCAAATAGTTTCTCTGAATCATCTATAGGAAGAACATGTGAAATTAATCAAACTGATGTGTGGATAACTGATTCAACCAAGCCCCCTGTAACCTGCTTTCCAAGTACAAATTGATATCTATAATAATACTTTTCAACTTCTTTGAAACCTAACTTATTTACATCTCCCAAGCTCATGTTTACACCAAGGTACTCTTTAGTTGTTCCCATAGATGCTAAAATGGCAAGAGATTCTCGTTTAACTTCAACATCACTATCGATATCATTGCTGAGGCTAGCGCTAGCGCTAGCCTCAGTGGTGCTGGGGGCACTCTCTTCCGCAGAGATGTATTCTTCAATAACCGACATCGTTTATTGAATGGTATAGCTAACTTTAAATAGCTTACTCACTCATGAGTTAGTAAGCGTGCCCCCGGAATCTCGATGTACTTGTTAAACGGATGTCTCAAACAGAAACATATTCTAGAGTAAGGCTCATGTTGTAACATTTTTTCGAATTGTTTACGTGTATCTACGTCTAAACCTGAACCGTATTCTTCGAAGAGAGTCTTTGTATACAGGTGAGATGGGCTATGGAATGCTACTACACAAGAAACATTCTCACGGAATGGTTTAGATATTGATGGTAACTGTTGCGTCAGAACCCAAACCGATAACTGCAGATGTCTACCTGAGAAGGCTAAATTAATGAACTTGTTAGATCGTTTCTTGAGTTCTTTCGATACAGCACAATCATCTAATATAATTAGAGTGTTGCTTCCCTCGAAGAGGGTTGCACAATCCTCTAATATTTCATTGATCTCATCGTCATCACTAGCGTTAGACTTAGGTGAGAAGAATATAAATCGTTTATCACCTTTACCGAACCCTTGATAAAATTTATTATGTGGATATGTGGGGCATATTAAAATAATGTGGTCAAATACGTTCTTGAATTTACCTCGTAACTTATCTGTCAGAAACTTTGTTTTACCACAGTTTGTAGGGCCTGTGATGAGATACAATGAAAGGGGGTTTTATCACGAAGTTCATCCATCAAAAATTTAATCAGAGCTTAAATTTTTAAGCTTCGCTTTACATTAATATATGATTGCCTTTAAATTTTAATTCATAACCTCCATCAAAGCATCAGCGATGACAAAAATGTAGCATGTGATGTTCCCCGAACATCCGGTTTTCCTAGCTAAGCGTTGCTTGACGCCATCACGTGTATTGTTAACAGTCATACCTCCTCCGTGAATATCATTGTCGGGGAAGGTCCTCAAATCAATCCACAACGCAAATTTGTTTCCTGCATAGAAGTCCTTCTCCTTGATTGATGGATCTTCTACACCGTAGCGGTTTTTAATCTCCTCCCAGAAGTCGCTCGGTATCATTCCTTTTGAATATAATCGATTAGGCATACCGTCTACGTTAATCTCGACTGACTTTATATCAGGATTAACGAATTTCTCCGAGTCCCTAGCCCCCGCGTTGTATGTCTCGGTAAATAGGCACAAGATTCCCGTCATCGATCTTCTAGGAATGTTAACGTGCTAATTAATAACACTGTCAGCACCCTTTGAGATGGTAAATGTTTTGTGAAGGATGATGTTCTCGTACAGGAAACCTTTACCAGATTGATAGGCAGCCGCCGCTTGTTGTGACAGGTGATCGGATGATATGCATCTGTACTCTAACTAAAGGTTTGTGATTGTGTAGGAAGGAGCTTTGACAGTATCACTAAACACAACGATGTCGTGTATTGCCGCTAGCGTAATCTCGAACGTTAAAGCGTGAGGTAGAGCCTTTGGATAAAATACACCATGATCTGTCAAAATCGGATGATCTAGAGATAGCACGCGAAAAAGAGTACGTAATATGGTTGTTTCAAAGTTTTTACGATGAAAAATTTTGCATGTAAGGTGAATTAGAAATGGAATATTAAAACAAAAAGTGTATTTATATTTTGAAAGATGGAAAGCGAATGCGTAAACACGTTGTTATTATCTATTTAGAATGAAAAATTATCCATTTAAGCTGAGTTACAACCGAACATGAAAACAAAAAGTGTATTTATACTTTCAAAGATAGCTCGCGGAAAAGATTGCGTAATAAGGTTGTTTAAAACTTTTTCGAATGAAAAATTCTGCATATAAGGTGAATTCGAACCGAATATTGAAAAAAAAGTGTCATTATCTTTTGAAAGATGGGAGGCCAATGCGTAAACATATTGTTTTTAACATTTCAGAATGAAAAATTATCCATGTAACGTGATTTAGAACCGAATATTAAAACTTAAAGTGTATTTAAACTTTGAAAGATAGCTCGCAAAAATAATGCGTAATAAGGTTGTTTCAAACTTCTTAGAAGAAAAATTCTGCATCTAAGGTGAATTAGAACCAAAAGTAAAACAGAAACTGTAGTTATACTTTCAAAGATAGTACGCGCAAAAGAATGCGTAATAAGGTTGTTTCAAAGTTTTTACAATAAAAAAATTTGCATGTAAAGTGAATTAGAAATGGAATATTAAAACAAAAAGTGTATTTATATTTTGAAAAATGGAAAGCGAATGCGTAAACACGTTGTTATTATCTATTTAGAATGAAAAATTATCCATTTAAGCTGAGTTACAACCGAACATGAAAACAAAAAGTGTATTTATACTTTCAAAGATATCTCGCGGAAAAGATTGCGTAATAAGGTTGTTTCAAACTTTTTAGAATGAAAAATTCTGCATTTAACGTGAATTAGAACTGAATATTATAACAAAAAGTGTATTTATACTTTCAAAGATAGCACTCGGAAAAGAATGCGTAATAAGAATGTTTTAAACTTTTTCGAATGAAAAATTCTGCACTTTAGTGTAAGGTGAATTCGAACCGAATATTGAAAGTAAAAAGTGACATTAGCCTTTGGTAGGCCAATTCGGAAACATATTGTTTTTAACATTTCAGAATGAAAAATTATCCATGTAACGTGATTTAGAACCGAATATTAAAACAGAAAGTGTATTCATACTTTCAATGATACCTTGCGCAAAAGAATGCGTATAAGTTTATTAGAAACTTTTTAAACTGAAAAATTCTGCATGTAAGGAGAATTAGAAGCCAATACTATAACAAAAACTCTATTTATACTTTCAAAGATAGTACGCGCAAAAGAATGAGTAATAAGGTTGTTTCAAACGTTTTAGAATGAACTAGACGCATTAAATGCGTGACCTCGAGCTTCCGTTGTCAAAGTTAAAGCATAGATTAGATATGAGAACTGTGAAAATATGCTTCGTGTGCGTTATGATGCACTGTGCTATGCATTTTGGTAAGGTTGTTTTTTTGTGCAAGTAGAGCCGTTGAAAGAAGAAACGGGTGATGGCGTCGTCAGAAACAGAATAGAGAATTTTCTGAGTTGTTTAATGGTGAACAACATAAGACGTCCGATCTCCTGTGCATAAGCTTTTAAAAGCTTTTGTATACATACTGAATATGTAGCGGGTTTTACTAAGGGCAATAGTCAGTGTAGTTGGCAGGGCTTGAAGGATTTG
>JAOEHV020228697.1:0-12758 GCA_025447995.2 Isaurus tuberculatus | reverse complement strand
ACACTAATGATATTCTGTTTAATTTATTAAGCCCCCCCTCTCTAATAACCCCCCCCCCCCCCAAAAAAAAAATGCTTGCAAACAATAAGCCCTCTGGGGGCTTAATAGATAAAATACAGTACCCTTGTAAAATATTTACAATTTACCTAGTACAAATTAAAATCTATGGTGGTGGCAGAGCTTTAAAATACCTTATGGCATGAATAGCACTGTCAACACAAATGTTATAGAGAGGATGCACTGGCTTTAACAGGTTTGACTTCTCTCCAACGACAGTCAACTTGGTATGCTCTCTATTGACAAAATGCTGGGCTACAGACATACCACTAAGACAATAACAAGTGTGATAAAAATCTCGAGGTTTTCCTGGTTTGTCAACCAAACCACCACTTTGGTATTGACAGTTGATGAGTAAATAATCTTGTAGGGCAACTTGGTCAAACATCCATCTTTCTGAGCTCAGCGATTTCTCTCCTTCTGCATCAAGCACATTGTGGAGTAACGGAAACAGGCCACCTTGCCAAAACGAGTAACAACCATCAACAAGTTTATTTGTGCGGCCCTGAAATCCCCCTTCTAACTTCATTTGTCGGCTTGCTACCCAGCGAAGTAAATTTTTAACATTGACCTGAGTTGATCTGTTTAATATGACTAGAGCTGCATAACCACAAAATGAATAACCACCATGAGCTTCAAGGCCTGGTTCCCCTGCAAAGCCACCTTCATATGTCTGGCACTTTGCAAGCCATTCAGGAGTACCCTTGAATAGTTCTGGGGTCAATATATGGGTAATGCGTGCAGCAACAGCAGCACAATATGCACCTCGAATGTCAATTTCACCATCTCTGTGCATGACAAATGCACCTTCTTTGGTTCTACAATCCATAAGAAACGAGTAGAGATTCTTACGGTCAATTAACTCAAAAGCCTCTTTAGTTCCCAGAATACACAATGCACAAACAGCTGCATATGTTGGCGCAAGATGCGGCATTTGGCCAGGACCACCGGCAAATCCCCCAGATGGATCTTGGCAACGTCTCAAAAAACCAACTACTTCTTTAGCAACATCGTTTGGAATTGGCTCGTTAAGCAACTCTAACGAATGAAGGATCCAGTAGCACAACCATGGCCTGCTTGCATCAAGACATTCGTAGGAGTCAGACAAGTGCCGCAAACCTCGTTTGAGATAATGCAAGTGTTTCTGACGGTGAAGTGCCACATCAGACTCATCTTCCATAAAGCGTAAAAAACCATTGTAGTTCTTTGTTACTAACTCTTCGACCCTGGCTTGTTCTTCCGACGAAAATGTGCTCCAGCCGTCATCTCGTTGCTTTAATTCATCAATGCTTTTGGCTGAATGAAACGCCATTCTTCCGCGTCCGTGTGTGAAGTCAGCACTGTGTGCTTCTCCGGTTCTCCCATATATGGAAAAAAGTAACCACAACAGGTCAGCGGCTCTTTCAAATTAAAAATGGCGGATGAATCACACAAAAAACACTGATCACTAACATTGTGGTAATTATTTCGTCATTTAGTCAATATGGCGTCTTTCAAATCACTTGGTAGACAGTCAAGTTTTGAATACTTTAGTTCTCCGTTAAATGCAGTACTTAGTTCTGTGGGACAACAACATGAGAAGGCATTACGCCAGGCTTTTTACAACACCGCAGCTCTACTGTTTGTGGCACTTAGTGCGGGTGCAGCTGTAGCTGTGTATTTTGTTCTGGAATCATTTCTGAGGCCTCTTTTATGGGCAGGACTTTGTGGAGCCTTTCTTCATCCTTTCAAAACAAGTTTATCGCGTGCATTACGTGGATGGCTGAAATCGCTGAACGAAAGTAACACGCCATTTGCTGTCGGTGCCATGGTTTTGCCGTTTCACTTGCTGAACAAATGCTCCGACATCTTAGGCTCTTTGATTGTTGAAAAGCTGCGAGTTCTTGTATTCATTTTAGTAGCAGTTCCATTTGTGTACGGGCTTTTACTTCTTCAGCCGTTTCTCGAGATATGGATGTTTCTTCAGAATGTTGCGTCATTCTCATATCAAGCCTTGGATTGGTTTAGCAACCCGTTGTGGGTAGGTGGGCATCTGCAGCAATGTGACTCTAGAGTGCTTGTTTAGATCGTTCAAATATCAAGTGTTAAATTCGCGAGAATTGAATGACAAATAATTTAATCCATTAACGCAACATAGTGATCCGATGTTGGCATAAGCTTGAGCTGCAGTACAAGTTCCTCAAAAAATTGTTCTAGAAAAATCTGTTTAAGTGCTCTGTTTTCCGAATGCTGGGGCCGGCATTTGTTTTCCAGTTGGCTTCTTTCCATTTGCATGGATCTAAAAGATCTCTGCAGCTGCATCCATGACCATGTTTTTAAAATGAGAGAATCTTAATTGACATTTTGAAAACCTCTCAAGAAATAGGGGATATAGGCTTAAACTGATCAAGATTATAGCCTGTTTGCAGTTAATTGTCTGGAAATGCAATGAGGCCCTTTAGGAGAGACAAAAGGTGTTCACAAACTTAGATCTGTTCTTAATATTAAAATTATCTTTTGATTAAACCTGATTGTATCATGTTCAATCTCAATGTTTAGGTGTGGACACTGATTGTAGCCTATATGGTGATACTGATATTTTGGTGGACTCCATCAATGGCTCAGTTATTACCATACTTTTCAGTACCTGTGTGGATTGCATTGCTGATGCATATGGCATCTATTGCTGGAGCTTTCAGATTGCCATTATTTGTTGCTGTAATGATGTTATGTATTGTTGGAGCAATTGCAGAGCTGGCCGAGACCAAGAAACCAGGTAAGGTTTACAGTATAAAATGGCTTCTAATACAACTAGTACCTCTACATTTAACTACTTCAGTCTACAGTCACTATTACTAAGTTATTTCTAAATAATCAAAGCTTACTTTGGTTTTAAGACCAAAGTGGTCTCATGACCAATAGTGTAGATAATCATTACCTATAAACTAGATATTCATTACCTATCAAGCAAATATGTATAATCATTACCTATGAAGGCATGCATATTAAAGTTTTACTTTCATTGTCTTTTTAAAGGTGCCTCAGATGAAGTAGATGGGAAAAGCAAAAGACACAGTTTCATAGAAAGCATTTCAGTTGCAGCAGCAGCACTAGGCTCAATTCAGCTTGATGAGTCGAGTGACTCGGCAACTGATGAGACTAATAAAGAAGTAAATGTTACAGCTGTAAAGTCTGCCAATAATCAGGACACAACAGATGGCTTAAAGATGAGCAGATTACACAGAATGAGAAGATTACACAGTGTTAAAATGAGAGCGAAAAAAACAAAAGACTGTAGTGCCAGTGGAAAATTCTTTATTGCTCTTTTTTGGGGAATTTTGCTAAGCCGCCTATGGATTCACATGTGGCTCTTCCAGCTGTTGCCCATACCAATTGGGATTTATCTTTTTAAGCGATTAATGTCTGGCAGTGGGGCATGGGATTTTCTCCAGTCCTGGTTCAGACACATGTTTACAAAGTTCCAAGCCTGGGTACTAGAAAGGCAAGATGCCTTGGCCCCAGCTCCCGTCAGAGGCCTAGGAAAGCTCATTATACAAGGAGATAAAAAGGTAGTCAGGCTTTATTCAAACTGTTTAGCTCTCATTCCATCTATTTAATATGATATTCAAACCAATAATTTTTTTTGTTTTATGACCAATGCTAGCTTTAACTGTACACATTTGTCTAATAAGCCAGTCACTGTTTTTAGGTGAATTCATTCATTGAACAGTCAATGGACAAGATCCTTAGTGTTGTGATAGTGCTGACTGTCATCATTGGGAGTATCTTGCTCACTGTAATACTTGCAGTACAGGTGATCTCCTTTATTTTATTAATAACTATATTTTAAAGGTATATTTAAATAATAGAGATGAGAGGAGAAAATTTGGGTGAAGCAATTAATTTGTTAACTTATTTCGAATCAAAGCAATGATAAGAAACTAGAGATGTAGGGTTTGAATTGAGGTATACATAGATGGTTTTGTTGCAAGCAGTTGAATGTATGATTAACTACAATCCTGTCATTTTGATTTTTGAAAAGAGTACCTTTCAGCAAGTATAAAAGGATTTAAACACTAGTGTGCAGAGGGTTACTGTACATGGTTAGAAGTTTTGTCCAGCTCTTAAATCCACAGGTCAAGCATCCACTGAAGGTAGTGAGCCACTGAACATCAACTTCCTGCAAATGATTTAAGTGGGTAATTTATGTGCAGGTGAATATCAAAGACTCTTATCAGCTAGTATTCTTACAGAAACTAGTCCTAAGGCCTGGTGCCTGAGGTTTTGAAGCATAGCTCAAATTATATAATGTGTAGCTTCTGTTTACCTTTATTTCCTGGCAGGTTCATCATGAAAGTTCCCACCTTGTTGGTGTAGGAGGTAACCTTGTTAATGACTTGATTTCCAGCAATCCAAGGTTTTTCCAGTAAGCGTTCCTTTCATTCTTTGTTGTCATATTAAATGATTTTAAAACTACAAATTAATGTTAATTTAATCATTAACCTATTGTGTATCTTTCCTTCCACAAAGGTCTTATTTTATCTTGATTAATCTTTAGATGGTTTACAGAAAACAAGGAAATACAACAGACAGTGAAATTAACTGCAGATAGGCTGTATATGTATGGAAGGGGCTGGATTGCATCCAAGGTAAAAAGAAAAGAAAAGTGGAAGTAGTAGAGTATGAAACTGCATTTCTAGTGTTAGCCCTCTGACAAGGCAAATCTTCTCTTAAACTTCTTGGTGCATTATTAGGTATAAAGCTTTGACACAGAGATTTTTTTCTTGTATTTTACCTAATGCACCATGGTTATGTGAATTACAGAAGGTAAATGAGTTGTGCACTAGAGTGGCTAAAACATGGTATTACTAGTATTTATCACAAAGACAGAGATTTACAAGGAAATGTAAATTTTAATCCTTGCAAAGAACTAGGACCTGACAAAATTCCAGCAGAAGCAATAAAGTTACAATCAAAGGTATCAGTTGGCACATCATGTGACCTCCTCTACAATATGTGGATTTGGAAAAAGAAAAGATTTTGCAAGACTGGATTGAAAGCCTTCAAAAACATAAAGGAAAAGTAGATCTAAAAAATGTGAGATTTTATTGACTAGTTTGTGCTGAACTGTCTGACATCAAAGTTTACATAACCATGTGGACATAAATTAGTTCAGTATGTAGCAATTTCCAAAAATTAAAAAAAAAAATTTCCCTATTTTAGGTGCACACAATTCTCGGTGCTGACAATGAGAACAGTACACAGCTAAAACAGAGTATTCTTGAAGTAACAGACAGGTTTTATCATGCTTGGATTGGGCCAAAGGTAAATGATTTTCTGAAGGAATTGACAGTTTTAATTCTGTGACTGTTTTAAAAACTGACTGTGTTGCTTTATGTTTTCAAAAACTGTATTTATTTAGTAAAATACTCAAAAAAGATATTGTTTTATCTATGCAATGTTTGTAAATTATCTGTTGTTATTAACCGTTGTCTAAAGTTAGAATCTGTTTCCATATAGGGTAATACATCAACTACAATTACTAAACCTGGAAATGAAAGTAGTGTAGTGACAAAACAACCATTTCTATCATCCAACTTAACCTGGTGGAACATGTTGTCATGGCTGAGGAATGAAAGAACACAGTTTAAGTTCAACTTAATGTTTTCTGTTATCAAAGAAAATTTGGGTTTCCTTATGTCTGTAAGTTTTAAGATTTAAAGTTATTCTGTTAACTTGTATAATTCATTGTTGGTATTATAATAATTAATAAATTTTTTGCCTAATGGCTAGTAATAGAAATATCACCTTTTGTATTGGTGTTGAAGATATTTAATAGGACCATTGTTAGTGTGAGGTCACAATAATAACAGTGATAATGGTAAATATAATAATGAAAATATCTAATCCTATTGAAGAAACAGAGCAGTGTTTTTGATGCTGTGTGTGCTAGAATTTGTAGTACCTGAAAGAAGTTTCAAAAACTGAGATGTGTTCCAGCAGGTAGATAAAACTCGTCCATTAGGCAAAGGGGCAAGGCATATATATAAGACTTGTAATCCACAAGTATTATTTAAATACTGTTGTAAAACTTTGGATCCGACTGAGGAGAATAAATGAGGCTTATGTCTATTGAATGGCACATGATCAGGACAATGTGTGGAGTTAAACTTATGGATTGGTTGTCAAGTGCTGAGCTGAGGTTCTGGAGCAGGTTGGATTTGATTTTGATCTTGAGGATTTTGTAACAAAGGGCCTGTAAGGATGGTTTGGACATGTGCTTTTCAGGGAAATGGATAACCCTGTTAGGCAGATGTTTAGTTTAGAAGGAAAGAAGAAAGTATCTAGGGGGGGTGACCTAGGGAGACTAGAAAGATATGTAACACATGAAAAGCAAAGTTCTTTTATGATCCTTTTGATCACTGCAAGTGGAAAGCAGTTACCAGGAAACAAAATACTGACCCTGGTATGCTGAGAAGAGGCCATTAAAACAATTGTTGCTAACAGCAGAGGGTTTGGTGCAGTTGTAATATCTCTGCCTCCCAACCCTAAGGCCCCAGGTTCAATCCCCGACCTGGTCAAGGGTTGAACATTTGGTTGACCTTCTTTCCTGTTAAAGCTCAGTCAGCTTTCCATCTTTCGAAGGTATTTAAATGAGTACCAGCATACATGGACCACATTAAAGTGGCTGCCAGAGGCACCTATATGTGCTTTTGGTCTGCAGGGGTTAGACCGATTATTGTAATGCACCCTTGAGCATATTTATATGGAAAATGTTCAATATAAAATAATTAATGTATCACTTTACCTTTAGTTACCTTTTTTTATAGAGAATCTCCTTGAGAATCTCGTTTCAGCAAAGTGTCAATTATCAATTATCTTACAATTATAACAAAAGCATTTATACAAATGGTTAGTAAGTGGTCACATACATTCAAAATATTAGAGAATGGTCTGAATAGAACAGATAGATTACAAGACACAAAACACTGGGTCATTACTCACCTCTACGCAATAAGTCTGCATGTGGTTCTGTCTCTGAAGTCCTCCTGAAGTTAGGATTTCAAGAGGGAATGGGCTTAAGGTTTAACATCGTTTAACAATTGCATGAAGATGTGTCTGTTTGGCCTGGAATTGAACCAAAATTTCCTGGATTGTAGACTGGCGTATTGTACAGTTCTGTAAACATGGTTTATCATTTGTTCAATCAATCAATTAATCAACCAGTTAAACAGTTTTTTATAGTATTTTCCATCTTGTGAAGGGTTACCGACATTTGACTATGGTTGTTCTCCACCTTGGGTTATCATCTGCATTTTATCCTTTCAATCCAGTTTTGAGTCTTTCTTCATCTTCTTTCTCATTTTCATTGGTGGTTTTCCTTCCCTTTTCATCTTCAAGATCAATATTGGCCACTTTCTAGTACCGTTATCATCCTCTCTTAAAATTCTGCCAAACCATCTCAATTTATACCTTTTCGACAGCTATATCAGTTCCAGTCTTGATGAATTTAAACCCAACCAACTTCATCAAACTATTCCGCCTTGTCCTTCACCTATTCTCTTTCAACATGTTTTCTTTTAAGCATCTCTTTCTTTGCTTTATTTAGAATTATCTTGATTTACCATCACAATTCTTGTCACAGCTCCCCTGAAAAAAAAAATCGGGCTTCATCTCATTCAAATTGTTTTGTTTTGCATTTTAAATGTTGATGTTGATCTGCTGTTTATCTCCCGCTAGCTCTTGGATTCACTGTGGATAATTCTGAAGGGTAATATTAACCTTGCCTTCAATTTGGTAACCATGATACTGTCACTGGTTGTATTCAGTGGAACATACGTTCTTAATGCTGGGCTATCAATGGTAAGGTCGGAGCTCAGAAAGATACAGTATGGATATTTTACGAAGCTGGAAATATAGTCCTTATTAAAGTAAAAGAAAAATCAGAGGGCAATCTTAAGTCAAGGAAGTTTGACTTGCCACTCAAATGATTATTTTAATAGGTTTATGGTGATAGGAGCTTTTGAATATCATTATTTTGTTCTATCTTAAGTCATAACAAACTCATAAACATTATCAATGCCGCATCCAATGACTACATCGTTTCGACCATACAAATCCCTCAAGAAACTAATCAAACTGTTTATTTTACTGCTTGAAATTGGCTGACTGGAGAGATTTTTAAAAAAATACTTGCAACATGCATTTCACTATTTTGTATTTCTTGTTGACTAATTAAAGACTACAAAAAAGGTTTTTGATGATTCAGGAATATTTTAATGTAAAGATTGATGTTTTCCAGTATCGAAGTACCTAGAAGATCTAAAAACCTCCACACGAATTAAAATCTGACTTAAAAATTGCAGTCAAATTTTCGTTTTCTTTTTCCCCATGATAATCAGTTGTTTGAAGAATGAGGTTTCCTTAGATAATCAAATCGATTCTTTAAATTTGCTACAGCCAAACTCAGTACATTCTGTATCAATAGATGAACAAACCACAGCCTAACTACATATCCCTTTTTCGAAGGTTGTATTTATTACTACCTTGTTTTATTTGCTGAGTTCCTCTGGAGATGAATACCGACCAGTTCAATGGTTTGGGAAACTAACAGCTTCTGGAGCAGTTGGGTTCGGAGAGGCTTTAAATACTGCTATCAGGTAGTAGATATTAAACAATCTTACACCGTGTGTAAAGGTACATAAAGGTGATTCTTGGATTTTGATTGGACTTTCTGGATCCCACTTATTTCTTTACCCTTTCTGAGGTACGTTACATCAACCAGATTTTGGATTCCTCTGACTCAAATCTAGTTGTTTTTGACTGAAATACGAATTACCTTGACTGACATCCAAATTCCAAATTCAAATTCCTTTGACTTAAAACTGGATTCCCTTGTCAAAAACCAATTTCCCTTGCCAAGAATCTGGATTCCTAGACTCAAATATGGATTCCCTTGGCTAAAATGAGGATACCCTTTGACTTAAACCTAAATTTCCTTAACTCAAATCCGTTTTCCCTTTTAAAAAAATCCGATCCTTACTGAAAGAGGAAAACTATACAATCCATTAACCTTGGTCAATATTGATTAAGAGTAGCTCATTTTTGTCATTCTTGAATTGATTTCATTATCCCAAATAACCTGCTTGATTTAATCATTCAAATGATAAATTGAATTGTGTCAAATGATTATCTGGATTGAAATAGTAGTGTTAGTAGAGCTCTGTGATTGACGTTTCCAATTGTGTGTCATCATACTTTAGTGAAATTGGACTTGGATAAATTAACCACACTGCCTTAGCACTAGAAACCAAGGAATTATAAACAAAGCTGTTTTGTTTCTTACCATTATTATGTATCTATTTTGGTAAATATGTTTACTAGGGAAATCAATAACTTGACTCACTGCATTCTCTCTGATAGGGATGTATTTGGAGCATCTCTAAAAATGGCGACATTTTATGGATTGTACACGTGGTTTACCCACACCGTGTTTAGTATTAATATTGTTTTTATTCCATCAGGTAATATCACGCACTAATTGGTTTTATTTTTTTCTTAAGTAGTATGACAATATTATGTGTGTCTTTTATCATTATGAATTAATGTAGATTAACGATTACTTTCTGAAATGATCTTTGCGGTTATGTTTGCAATTTTATTAAACCTTGAACAGTTCTCGGGTCAACTGATACGAAACCATGACTACTGTTGATACCATTGTAGTATACTCTTACCAGCTGAGCTACAGGATATTTAAAGCTTTATAAACGATTTACTGAAGTTGACACCATTATGGAACTCCACCTCATTTTGATGTCTTGCTGATCAACAATTACTATGTATTTCCCTTTCTACTACATACATACCATATAAATCATACCTCACTAAATATTTAGATATAAAAGCCGCAGGAGATTCTTAAGAGTGTAAAACGTATATTGTGATTGTGTTTATAACGCGGTTTCTTAGCAACAGTGCTGTGAACGATCATGTACGCAATTTAAGCGGTTACAACAGAAGGCTGAAAAATAATTCAGACTTGAACGGGATTCGAAACCGTGACCTCTGTGTTATATGTATACAGTTGTAGCGCGTTTACCAACCGAGGTATGAAGTTACAGCTGGTGGGAGGAGGTACGTTTTGGTCTGCCAATGCTACTTAACGGTGTAGAACGATTTTGGGAACATCATTCATCAGCTGTTCGCCATTCAACTGGTTTTAGAGTTTCTCAACAATGTGTTGTTTTAATATGAAGATATTATTTTTGATTTTGCGGTCCTTCCGTCCCCCCTTCCAGCTGTTGCGGCTATTCTGGCAGTGATGCCTTTCATAGGAACATATTATGCTGCTCTCCCCGCCGTGTTGGAACTATGGTTGGTTCATGGCCAGGAAGTACAGGCGATACTGTTAGCTGTGCTTCATCTATTGCCAACGTACTTTGTGGACATTGCTATTTACAGCGAGATTAGCGGGTAAGACTTCATTGTCGGTTTACTTTCCTCAAAAGTTGGCCAAATAATAATCTTGATAACAAGTAATCAAACGATTATCTGCTTTTCTTCAGAGTTTTCAATCAGGTAGTTGAATCGTACAATATTTGATATTTGTATGACCATGCACACGCAAATGGACTAAACCAACAAAATTTTATTAGGTTTGTTAAGAGGTGAAAAAATCATAAAATGTTAAAAACGTTTTCTGGATGATAATATTAAAAACACAAGCTTTCGGCTGTCATACTACAACCTTTGACGAGTAAAAATGCTTACAGGGACTACGTGTATGAAAAGTTAAAGGTGTGAAATAAGAATTAAAAAGAATTTAAAATATTAAATGAGAATACATTAAAATATAAAACAAAAATGCAAACAAAAGGGTAAAACTCTACATTAGGCGAAAAAATATTTCCTAATGAGATGTTTTTTGTGACTAATTGGTGTTTCCTTTTACTGTATTGCAGTATGAACTTGAATAAAAGATGTTTTCAGCTAATATTGGTTTTACATTAAATTTGACAGCTCAAACTTAATCCTGGATATTTTTTGTTCGTTGAATTAGTTATTAATTATAGTTTTTATATTTTGGGCGTTCAAGTTTTTAAAGCAAAGCTTAGGGTCTCCTCATACGCTACCCGAGACATCTGTTTGAACAAAGTTAGCTTGAGTTATAGGAAGCAGCGAAATTGTTTCTCACACGGAAATGGTCCCCCTATAAGAGATTCTACTTTTTGAAGTACGCACAACATCAAAATGAAACATTGACTTTTCCTTCAAGGGGTGGCCATCCATACTTGACAGGCCTAGCAGTGGCTGGCGGTATGTACTGTATTGGGTTGGAGGGGGCGATAGTTGGCCCTATTGTACTTTGCTGTTTGATTGTGGCCTTCAATGTGTATGGAAGTATGTTAGGTGCTGGTAGTCCGACTGTCCCTGAAGCAAGTCTCACAACAGTCGATGGCCCACCCCCAGGAGCAAAGATCCAGGATATCGATTCTGTCTACAAAAGGACGCCGAGTGGCAAACAAAGACTGGACAAAATGTAAAACGCTTCGTTCAAATTTAGTTGGAAAACTGACCTATTTAAAGCTTGTGGCTATCAGAGTCTTGGGCGTGATGTATTTAATACTGCTTCAGCAGCTTTAGTTGGACTCAAATTATACTTCCGTCGGTATTTGCTTTTAATTTTACCTCTGGTGGACCTTTTAAATTTAATACGAAAGTAATTTTTTCTTGAATTTTTAATAATGCATCAGCTGCTAACACTCATACTTCCGTTAATATTTATATTAATTTTATTTCTGTGGACTTTTATTTACAGAAATAATTTTTTTTTGAAACTGTAGCTTTGCTATTTTAAAATCGACTTACACCCTATATGTAGAAATTTTAACAATTACAAAGTTCATTTTCAAATTCAACTGTTCTCCATATAGACAAATTTTTGTCATCTAATTTATGAAACAGATATGAACTCAAAATTCATAAAATTGCTTTCACAATGATGAGGTGAAGGAAAATTGTTATTATATTATACTTCAGTTAATATTTATATTAATTTTATTTGGACTTTTAATACAGAAGTAATTTTTTTCTTGAAACTGTAGCTTTGATATTTTAAAATTGACTTACACCCTGTATGTAGAAATTTTAACAATTACAAAGTTCATTTTCAAATTCAACTGTTCTCCATATAGACAAATTTTTGTTATCTAATTTATGAAACAGACATGAACTCAAAATTCATAAAATTGCTTTCACAATGATGAGGTGAAGGAAAATTGTTAAACGTTTGGTTTTACAAAAATATAGTATTAAATATAATTTTCGATGCAAGAAGTGAAAACCAGTTCATTTGCTAGATATTAAAATAAAATTTTATGACAGTTGTCTTGTGAAGTTTTTCAGTTTTTGACCTAATGTTACGAAACTTATCATAAATGTTTTCAGAATACGGGCTTCCTTTTTCCATACAAAAGTTTTTATTTGAATGGCTAGCTGTTGCAGTAACCGTCCTTCTGACCCTGTTTTGGCACTGAAATGATGTACAAACTCTTAAAGAGTTTCATTTCTTGGTAATGACGAACGTTACGATTCGATCATCACTGTCGCGAAAGAGAATTTTCTTTTTTCAGATTAACAAACAGATTCCATGTTTTTGTGCGTCTGTTCAGTAATAGATCACAGAATGACGTCAAACTGTGGTAAGAACAAAAAAGTGG
>JAOEHV020228596.1:0-12760 GCA_025447995.2 Isaurus tuberculatus | reverse complement strand
ACAATAACTTTACCAGCGACCTAAAATAGGGTGTCTGCTTCAACAAAAATAAACCATGCCTTCTCAATGCAAAACTTGAGAAATTACTATTCCAACCTACCAATACTCGAACGCACTTTTTTAATCTATGATTACTACTAGTTATAGCTCATAAAAGAAAGATGAATTTTTCCGATTCGAAGCTTCTATTATGGGGGTTGTTTTGTATTTTAGGTTTATCAGTTTTGCCTTTTACATTTTTTTGTGTTTTGCTTCGTGGTCAGCGGTTGGTTGATAGAAAAGTAGGTTCACAATGCGTAGTTATAGTTAGTTACAAGTTTTAAATGAATTAGCCCGTGTTTCGTATTTAAATACCGTTAAATTCCGATAAAATTACGATGTTCTGTGGTATCCCGGTGTGTTCCCCGATTTTCGGGGGTAGCCCGTGGTGTTTCGGTGTTCCTGATTTTAATACACGCCAAGAATAAAAAAAAAATTGAAAAAAGGATAATATATGGTTTAACCACAATATACATAATTGTTTTTGCACTATTCTTGCTCTTTATGAGTACATCATGAAAGTTTTTCAACTCACTCGATCTCTAAACAATGATTTTAGGGTTTTATAACTTTTCATCTTCTCTAACAAACCATTCCATTAGCGTTCTTTTCCTCCCCGTTTGTAAATCGTGTGGACAACTAATTTATGATTATTTTTGTTAAAAGTCGCTAATTAATGTGCTAAGAACTTGAGTTGATTCTAAGCCACTAAACTTATAACATTCTTCATAAGGAAATTTTAACTTGATCTGTGCACGTTTTTTGTATTCGCAAAATCTAACTTAAAATATAAACTTTTATAGTTCGTTGTTTCACTTTCAATTTTTTACAACATTTTGTAAAATATTACTTTTTTTCTTAGCCACACGAAAACTAAAGCTAAGCTCCCAATTACGCATATAATTTTTTTTTGTTATTTTATAAACTTATACTGGTTGACACAACTTCAAAGAAAAACACTTCCGACATGAATATAATAATTGAACAATTTAGTATTCTATGCCGAATTACTTTTTTTGGTAACTATAGCAAAAAGTTTCACAACATTTACAACCGTTTTCATTTACACGAGCGGACCTGCAGTTTTTTTTTTTTACCAAGCTGGTTTTTGGAGGACGTCAATCAAAAGCCCAGGCGCGTACGCAGGGGGGATGCACCGGGTGCACCGGGTGCACGTGCACCCCCCCCCCCAACCTGATAAATAAGTCCGCTCAGTCAGACCAGATAAGGCAAGATAAGAGCAATCAAAAAGGGATGAAATAAAAGAAAGAAAGTGGACAGCCGTTAAGGTCGGGACTACAAATTATATAGCAGATATTTTTCGACTTTTTTATGTTATCTTTATATCCATATCGCTGTTAAAAAAACCTCACGAACATGAGTAGAAAATAGTCGAATGATTTCAAAGAAGTCTAAGAAAGCAATAGAACTTATAAAGAAAAGCTCACAATGCCGGATGACATATTGTTGTTACACATATCAGATATAAGAATTGTTTAGATATCATATTTTAAGGACTGATGATAACCCAAGGTCCGTTCAAGCTTAAAGTGCACCCCCCCCCCCCCGCGGGAAAAGCTGCGTACGCGCCTGAAAGCCTTTCTTTTAAAGCAGCTGCCGTTAAGATCCTAATCAACCAAGGTTTTATCACGTCTACCAAAAACCGATTATATACGACGTCAGAAACAAACTTAATTCGGGACCGCGCGTGTAAATGAAAACGGGTCAGGCTGTAATCAATTTTGCAGTTTATAATTATATTAGGGATTAGATTTCCCAACGTAAAAATGAAATTTCGCAGATAGTTTATACTCGTTTTTTCGGTTGATAACTACCTCTACCATATGTATTCTTATTTTTGTAATGAATATCCACCTGCCGTTTGTACTAAAATACTTCCTTTTAATTTTAATCGCTAAGCTTTAAAGAAATTTATTATTTCCTTGCTGATAACCCGTGCTTGATTAGGACCAAAGTACAGTCACAAAAGTGATCTGTTTCTCGAACCTTGCGATTTGGAAAATTTAATTTTTTGCGAATACGCCTCGTATAAAAAATTGCGAAAACACACTCTCAAAAATGTTGAAATAATTTTACTTTTGAATTTCACACGCACACATTATAGGATAAAATAGAAAGATTGGGTAACATTTTTAAATTTTTAAATTTTTAGTTCTTTTAAAATATTTTTTAGTAAAGAAAACTTTACGGTTGGCCGATGCATATTGTATCTTTCGTATTCTTATTCTCTTTCATTCAATATATATTCACATACTTAAAAAATATATTGGCTCATTGAAACATGCACTTAATCTATAGTTTTAGTAGTGTTAAGCGGTTCGAAGTTTCTGACTCCCAAAGAACGGAACACTAATCTGTCACTAGCTAACCGTTTACCGTTAAATACGCCGCTGTTATATATTATACAGTACAAGTTTATACCCTCTTTCTTTATATGAAAATAACTATAACTACGTATAGCTTTGTACAACTTTAAAAATATAGATATTCATATGCATACACATAAACATACATACATAGAAATGTATATATGTGTATGAATAACCAATAGAAAACTTGAGAGGTAAAGTGACTATCGATTGCATTATTAGACAAAGATCGCAGGTGACGCTTATTTTTCGCAAAGTGAACGTTGAAACACAAACAAAGGCGATCTAGGTTCCCTGTGGGAGAATGGCATCTGCTATGAATATAAATTATTTAGAATTGCCAAGAATGTATCTAAAGGCTAAGAACTTTTTTTCTGAATTCATTGTCAAATAATAAAAAGAGCTCGTTTGCTAACGACGTTAGAACCCTGAGCACGTACAAAAGTTGAAAATTAACATCTCATGTCGGGCAATATGGCTTCTAACAAGTTTTTATTTTCGTTTAATTACCATATACACGGGTTTTTTAATTTTTGTTGTTGATATTATCCCGTTTTATTGGGGTTTAGACGTTAGTCGACTCAAAATTTAGGCCTTTATTACGAAAATTTTAGGTAGTTTTATAAGGCGTTTGTCTTGGTAAAACATTTTCTTCTTAAAAACTCGAAGCAAACAAAACGAGCTTGAGTCGATCTCTCATTTATGTTACATCTTGGGATTTTCAATTTTCATTTACAAAATGAGCACTTACTCCGTACTTATCCAATTCGTTCCCACTGAGTGGGACATATGGGCGCAGTGAGTCCTTCTCAAGACTAATAAGGCAAGCTTATGTAATTTTCATTGTGATTTTAATTCGAAACGGGCCTTGCAAAAAGAAAGATTTTTTAGCCTGTGGCGGCATAACGACTTTGTACAATCTTATAAGGATTAGTAAAAACAGTTTGTTTTGCATGATAAATGAGTGCTAGATCCATTTTTGCTTTTGGGAAAAAAAAGTCTTGCGAAATAAAAGCCGGATAAAAATATAAAATGCAGTAATTTTATCAAAAAGCTTACTTTTTGGTAAACCAAGTAAAAAGCAGTAAATTGAAACAAAAAACATTCATTTATTTGAGTTTGGGTTTTGAACAGGTCAAATAAAACGGTAGATTTATACCAAGTAAAAATGCTATTTTAGTCTGTATGTTTTACTTGATGTGGTTGATAGAAGCTGATAAGTTACATCCAAGAAAATATTTTTTAAAAAAAAATAAACCGATCCTGCACTGTTTAAGCCGTAATTTTTTAAAAAATAAACAAACAAAACCTCGTTGCGTGCTGTAAAAGAAAAAAAAAAGCAGCATACTCGCCGGGCACTTGTTTCATCAATCGGCTTTTCGGCTGTGAGATCTGAACTAAAGATGTGGAAAATCATCGTTTTGTTTAAAACGGTTACTCATGATTAAGAATGGCCTAATGTTTCTTTTTGACAGTAAAGAAAAGGCAAACTATAAGGTAACGGTCTGCTCCAAAAAAAAATCAGCTATGCTTGAAAGCTGAAATTATGACCACAAGTTTGAACAAAGCCAACACAAAATATACTTTGCTAGTGAAATTGACGAACAAGTATAAGTATACACTTTCTGTTAGTTAATTTACTTACCCGTTAAACATTAAGCCGTATGGTCTCTACAAAGCCGAACTCTTTACTGAACTTAGGTGAGTTATTTCTTTGTAACAACTAGGAAAAAAAACGCACCACGTATTCTGATTGGCTAGCTTTGAGGTGAACAGAATGTCCTAGTTTAGAGAAGCTAACTTTAAAATCGATATCTCCTCTGCCTTGTGCTTGGTGCCTTAAAAATCAGTTTTCAAGTTACTTAGTTTTTGCTGGTGTATATGATAACCTAAAAGATGTGATTCAGAGTATATTTAAATATTTATCATACATTGTAATGTTTATTCACAGACACGTCCGTTAATATATTCGTTAAATATAAATATAGCCCGATCTGTTTGGTTTTTTTTATTGCTTTAGAAACTTTTACAATTTGTAATTTTAAAAGTCATTTTGATTTAGTAAAAAAAGTACTTTACGCCTAATAAAATTTATTTAATTTGCATTGTGTATACTATTGGTTTTGAGCAGATAAAAATAAAAAATCTTTTCTTTAAACAACAACAAAACTTTTAATAAATTGCGAACAAGCGTCAGAAAGATTTTTACACAATAGAACATTAGCAACAATTCTTCAGAAGGTGTGTGAACTCATAGCGACCATGTTGGTGTGACCTCAACAGAGAATTTCGATTATATCTTTTGTCTAAACAAAAAAAGACTGACAGCAAACAACGCAAGTTGTGAACAAAATTTTGATTGAAAAACTTAACGTTTCGACACACTTAACTATAGCAAAACAAAACAGATATGTACACCAATAACGAGATTTAAAAAAATTGCTTGTTTATAAAGTGGCTAAAACTGGAGAAGAATTTTACCTAAAAGCTAAAAACTAGTGATGCTGTTAAAGAAGACCTTTACTTTACGGTACAGACAACTTGTTTTAATACCTTCATGTCACTAACTTAGATATGAAAAGTCTTCTCCGTAGGAGCCCCTCTCCCCCCCCCCCCTTCCTCCCCCAAACGAAATAGGTCACTTTTGTTAAGATTCCAATTCGTCATCATTACTTATTATTCCGTTGAATCAGATCATCAACAACCAACTTGACAGTTTTTCCCGTACATACAATCACAGAAATCGCCATGCAAAAACTTACAGCTGTTTTTATTTACACGTGCAATTTCGTTACTTTGTTTTTGGCGCACGTCATTCCAAAAGCCTTTCGTTTCAACTTTAAAGCGGCTGCCTACAAGATCTGAATAAAAATTGACTGACGTCCAACAAAAACAATTGCCGTTTTTATACTAGAGCATGCATTATCCGTCTGGACGAACGTTGGCAAACATTTGTAGTTCGTCCGGTTATGCGTCTCTAGTGTAAAGACGGGCACAAGACAAACTACCTTTCGAAGTGGGCGTCGTTCAAGCAAGACGCATTTCAAATAAAAGTTCGTCTAGACGTATAATACATACGTATAATACACGCACGGATAATGCGTCCTCTAGTATAAAAACGGCCAATTTTCCACATCGGAAACTGCATGTTGAAATGAAAAGGGCTGTAATGAACAAGATATTTACCTAAAAGTTAAAAAGAACTTTTCAGGAGTTTATACTGTTATGTTATAGAGTTCCAACCAGTAAAAAGAACCAAACAATAATTTAATTTAACCGCCAATGAGAATAATGTTCTAATGCTCAGACATAGAAGCTCGCTTTTCTAAAAGTAGCTTGTCTTTGACATTAATTTGATCTAAAACACAAAGCTAACAAAGAAATGTGTAAAACTTTATAAAAATATCATTTTTTAAAAAAACGTTTTAGGTCAAATAAAAGTTATATATAAGTGCCGACGACAATTGTGTTCCGTTCAGCTCTTGGCGAATTTAATATTATTAATGATATTATTAATATTAATTAATATTAATATTGATAGTTATAAGTCGTTTATCCGGCAAATGACTGAGTTGTTAAGATTTTTACGATAGTTTTTGCAACTTTGGGACAACGTTGTAATACAAAGTTTACATAATAGATTTGATAATAAATGCGTAGGCGGCTAAGAACAGACTACATGGCACGAGGTCATAACTCGTGGCTTATTGACTATGGGCAGTGTTCGCACTACTCCAGGACTTCAAGGAAACTTTATAGATTTTTGGAAATTTCTTCAAGGGCTCTGAAAAACTCCTTGAAAATTTTCTTTCTGTCATCAACTCTTGTAAAACTTCTTGAATCGAATTTTTCTAGTAATATTTATTTTATAATAAACCGGCGAAGATTTTCGTAAATCGTTTTAGCTACCTAGTTAATTCGCGCCGAGATATCCATTGAAGTGCGTATGACACAATTTAATTGTTTACTTATATTTTTGGACATGTAATATAGCGTTTTAAACGTACGAGTCCGAATTGGAGATGTGTAGGACAAGTACTGGCGATTGGTATGCGTTTAAAGTTTGGACTATTTCAGCCGAAAAATGGCAGTTCTCTCGCGCTGCCAAAATATACCACGTCCAAAAAGTTTGTGGCGTAGTTAAGGGGATATAAACTAATTTCTAGGAGGACAAACAGAAAAGGAAGAAAAAGGAGATTATTAGGTTGCTGGCACTTTCAACGGGCAGAGCCGCCAAAACACAAAGAAAAATGACAACATGTTAATTTTTGAAATCAAACTAAAAACAAAGCAAAACTTTACTGCTGTGTCCCCTATATTACGTCACTCGACCCAGTCCCTGTCACCATTTTTGTGGCAAAATGACCAACTTTAAACCACGTATAAAATCGCCAGTTTTTATCTTGCACAACTCGTAAACTCGGAATCGTACGTTTGAAACGCTATATTGAAAATGGTGCAAAAAATAAGTAAATAAATAAATAAATATATAAATAAATATATAAACAAACAAACAAATAAACAAATAAACAAACAAACAAATAAATAAATAAATAAATAAATAAAACTTTGCTCCATAGACACTTTAAGGAAATCTTTTCACTTTATTTTAGTGTTTTGGTCTAGAATCGCTTGAGTCGCTTTTCTTTATACGCTGGAAAACTCTTTGAATTTTTTAAAATCCCTTAGCCGAATACGAACCCTGTGTGTGGGCTCTTTTTTTAATCGCCAGGTAGATAACTGAGATATTAGGAAACTAGACCAACGGCTTAACGTCCTATTGAACTGACGGTATGGAGAAAGGAATACTTCAACCATCGAGAAGGTCAGTAAATAATCCCTTGGCCTCCCACTTAACAGTCAAATATTTTATCAGCAAGCTGATATACAGCTTAAGAACTAGTAATAATCAAAGATTATAGTGAATGCGTTCGATGAACGACATGCAAAATTTTGCTCGAAACTTACCATCAAGTCCTACACGAAAAACAGCGTTTTTTCCCCTAGAAAATATATCACTGCATATCAACCTCCTGATGTTATGATAAAAATCTCCACTCATATTTCTGCGCAACAGTTTTAAACGCAAATCAACAAACTTTCACTCGCTCCAAGACACACCCAAGAGAACACCGACGTCGAAAAAACGTTATTGATCGACATCAGGCACCAATGCCCCACGAACGCACGAAATCGAGGCACTTTCCGGCCGGCCATACGTACCTATCAAAATGCTCTGATAGATTCAAGCCCTGAGCCCGCGAGCAACTTCAAGATTAGAATGCGTTCTCCTTTGTCCAACGGAATAATCAAAATGGTTAGCATGAAAGATATCATATGGAAAAATATGTGCAAAAAGCAAGAACATGATCGAAAACTATCTTCCCTCAGTTAGTTCGATCTTTATTTAGTTTTTTGAAATTTTTCTCTTAAACGTTTTCTGAATTTCGACAACAGCAACTACAAAAACCAAAAATAAATCATTTAAATTAAAGAAAAAAAAAACTTCTAATAGAACCTGACCTTAAACATGATCTAAAACCTTACCTATAGTCCTAAAAAAATGACAGATGATCTGACCTAAAACATGACCTAAACACAATTATTCTAGAAAAACATTGCACATTACAGCTAGAATTATTTAATTTACAAAATAATAATGATAATAATAATAATAATAACAAAAAAAAGTTCGGAAATGAATAATGTTTCATTCTTATTTCTGGTTTAATCAGTATTAGTATACCATGTAATAGTTACGACTCTCTAAAAAAACATAAATTTGAAGTTTTTCATTCTTGTTTTCTTTCACAGAATGCTAGGTTTATTCCATGAAGTGAAACAATATGTTGAGATCGCTAATATTTAATTTTAATTGGGGCTTACACTGTTCTAATAGTAGGCATTATTTTAGAGTTTAAAGCTGTTTTGCTTTAATTCTTGGGTTTTAGGGTGATTTAAGATTAATTTAATAGTTGCTGAAAAAAAATCAGGAATAAATAATGTTTAATTCATTTTTTTCGGTGTAAGTCAGCTTTAGTGTACCATGTAATAGTTACAAATTTCTAATAAACAACTATATAAATTTGAAAATAAAAACTTCATGTTTTTATTGTCTTCTGCCACAGAATGATAGGTTCATTCCGTTAAAAGTGAAACAATACGTTTATCTCGCAAGCATTTTAAATTGCCTTTGACACGAAAAGTTTTTTACACATTTAGAAAATATAGCGTTTCAAACGTACGAATCAAAAATTTGAGGTGTGTAGGACAAATATTGGCGATTTTATAAGCGCTTAAAGATTGGAAATTTCAGCAGAGAAAATGGTAAATTGTCTGGCACTGGCAAAAATGCCACCAGCACATAAGTTCGTGACATAATGTCGGGTTCACAAACAAACTTTTTAATATGCAGGAGAAACAGAAAAGGGGGGAAAGAGAAAAAATTATTGTGTTGCTGGCACTCCCAATGGGCAAATTTGCCTAAACATAAAGAAATGACATGTTTAATTTTTGAAATCAAAGTAAAAAGTAAAGCATAACCTCACCTCTGTGTCCCCGACATTACGTCATTCGACTCAGTCCCTGTGACCATTTTTAGTCGCAAAATAACCATTTTAAACCGCGTATAAAATCGCCAGTCAAACTTTGGAATCTAACGTTTGAAGCGCTATATTTTCCAAATGTGCAAAAAAAAAAAAAGTGTGTTCACTTTAATTTTGATTTGGGCTTAAGTTATTCTAATACTAGGCATTATGCTAGAGCTTAAAGGTTCTTCAATTTAATTCTCGGGTTTTAGAGTGATTTAAGATTGATTTAATTGTTGCTAAAAAAAAAGTTTGGACGCACATTAGCTCACTTTAACTCCCTCCATGTTGAATACGTAACTGGGTTTTAGACGGAGAAACAAAAATTATTTTTTTATTTGTTTTATAAAAGATTCCACAAGGCTATTGTCTCTCTTATGACTGTAATTTTTTTCCTATCAATTCGGAAAAAACTTTCAGCTTTATATTATTGAGATTGATTAGGGAATTCGTTTGGTATTGCCAAGTTAGACAGTGAAAAGTTCCAATTAATTATGACAACAAAAATGGCGGAGCACATTGGAAAAGCAAGTAAATATAGATTTATTTTCACTTAAGCTGATATTGTTTTTAAAGATTTCGTAAGACAAGAAACCTGTATCAATAAAAGGAAAATTAGAATTTCCGTCATGGATCATCGCTCGAAAAGATATTGTCGAATATTTCTTTAAATTTGCGTAAAAGCATGGTTCGAAATTTGAGTTGAACATTTTGATAAGACACGAATTTTCGTTCCTAATACAATTCAAATAAATTAACTCATTTTTACATGCCTTGGTCAATTTTAGGTTTTGAATAACAAACGAAAGAGTAGTTTGGTCTCTTGCAGCCTCGTATCACTGTTAAAGTGTTTTATGGATATCACAAAAACCATAAACAAAAAAGACATTACCTTCTTGATTGCGCAGACATTTGAATTTTAAGAAATGGGACTGTAATTTGACACCGTATGTAGCTCTTCAACCTCGAAATCCTTTTCTTCATTTTTCATTACGCGCTTTCGTGCAGAAAATTAAAACTGTGTGAGAGTTGTTGTCTTTCACAGAAATGGAAAAATTAAGCCTTAACCAATTGAAAATAAATTCTTTGTTTAGGCAAATAAAAAACTTTTGTTCACGTTTACAATTAGTTACTTTATATCGTTTGTCAGTTGATTAGAAATCTGAAAGAAGTCTCTTATGGTTGTATGGCCGTTTTCATTTTGTCGACGGGGCATGCTTGCGTTTTGTGCGCGCAGCCAAATATGTTTAAGTTTTTCAATAAAAATAAATAAATAAAATGAAATAAAATAAATATAGCCTAAAAACTGACAATTTAAGGTTCGTCAACTTGAAGTTTTTTTTTATTAAGATAGAATTTATTCAGACGTTAGCACTTTTCGAAGCAATTTACTACAAAAAAAAATGAATGCATGAATACTTTTATTTTTTCCCCAAATTTTATAAGTTAAATACCAATTTAACCTGAAGTGTCGCTGGGTCATAGAATTATGAAATCATTGATAATTGACTTTTGCTTGAATCGACAAAGAAGTTTACAATCAAATGTTCAATTTTCAGTCGGTTATCTATTAGATATTGAACATTTGACTGTAAAAAGTTCTGTTTTTACGCGTTGATTTTGTTGGAGACATTCTTGTTCTTAGAAATAAAAATCTCTATCAGCGCTTACTTCTATTTAGTTTATAATACTTTGAGAAGACGTTTTAAGTAGCTCGTTCAATTAAATTCCTAAAAATTTTTGATTAAGTATATGTTGCATGCATAAAATGATTATTTCAAGCCTTTTCAATTACGTATGTAATTTGACCATATTTGCTCAAAGTGCAAAAAATTTACAAAAATTGAAAACTTAAGAGTTTAGTTACTAAAAAATCCAAAACGTAAAACAGCTTAACTTTATTTAGAACCAAAACAAAATGTTTAAAAGTGAAGATTGTATTTGTTATAAAGGGATATAGCACGCAGATACTCCAGTAATGAAATCATGTTAAATATCTGCAATTTGTCTTCAAGCCCCTTGATTAGAGCTTAGGATTGAAGTTTCTATTTGCCTTTATTTTTCTATGTTACTTTTTTTATTTCTTATTAAGAAAACATTCAAAAAAGTTTACCGATTTATCTCCTGAGAAAGCGAATTTTAACCGAAAACTGTGATTTGATTTTAAAAGAAATTCCGTGTTACTTTCAGTAAAGTTGTGGAAATCCTGTTAAAGACTTGTAACAGACGTCATAACTCATAAAACGTAGAATAAATGAAACAAAATTTACTTGGAAACAATTAATTAAGAAAAACCGCACCGCATGATTAACTGTTTTATTGTACCTTTCCTTTTACACATAGAACAATAACTCTTTTATTCTTTTAGCACTTATGCAAATTCAGTTTTCGTTCATTTTTACCCGCAACTACTCATATTTTATATCATTCTGACGAAGCCTTACACAAGAGAATGCGAAACGTAAATGCATTATTTTAAAATTTTTACCGCGTGAAAGCCGTAAAGCGTTTTATAGATTTTTTATCTTTTTTTATCAAATGCAACAAATGCTTAATTATTTCAGAGGGTTCTAAACAATAAAATTTTAATTTCCAAAACGCTCGTTTTGATAGCATCTTCATTCCATATGGTAGAGTTTGTTGTTAAAACATATTTCATAAGTCTTGAAATGCAGAAATGATTAGAGAATTGCACGACAACACAAAAGATTGAAGCAAGTGAATTGAACACTTCCGAATTAGTCTGTACCTGGCTCTACGAAAACTTTTCCTAAATGTAAAATTCTTTATCGAGCTGTTGCCACAAAACCAACACCGAAGTCTTCAGTTGAAATTTCCATTCTCGAGAGCATGTTTTTCAAAAGTTTCGGTTTAACAGCTCTCGTAGATAACGGAAGCATCGAAGCCATACTAATCGATATTGAAAATGTTAGTTGTGTTCTTTACTAAAACAGGGATCGTAAAAACAGGCGGCACTATAACATAAACCAAAGCCGAATAATTTGTCATTGTGGTTATTCTTTGTAAATTCCCTATTCCTTATCATTAATTTTCTTTGAACATCAGTTTTAACCATAAAAAAGTGGTTTACCTTCTTTCCTATAAAAGCGGACAAACTTTCTTAAAGCAGACGTCACAAATTCTGAACTGAAGAGTAGATGAGACGATTGCATGGCAACGCGAGAGACTGCAGGAATGGAGTTTTAAAAAACATTTTATGGGTCAGATATTACATACGTACTAGTATCAAAACTTGCAGTCACTAATATGTATACTATACCCGACTTATAATTATTAGTAAAGCCACATCCCACTAACATTGTACCGACAAATCACCAGTTCAGTTCACCACAAATCGTATAAATATTCTCAGGTTTTTATTCGATCTGAAATAACAATAATTATGTCCTTCTTAGATGTGTTCCTAAATTATGCGATCATTAATAAATTGTAAACAAATAATTCAGAAATTATATAAAATCAAAACTCACTTCTGTGGCGAGTATCCAATCAAAATAGCTTCATAAAAATCCTGGTTAGCAGTTCACTTAAAGATTGTATAAAAAGTTATAACATAAAATAAATCACTTACTGGAAATAATTTTTTTGCAGCATATTTGACGTTGCAGCCGTAGTCTACGGCCTTCATCAGGTTAAAGATTGTTACGTGACCTAACTTGGTCACGTGACAGGCGGCGAGGAAGTTGGCTGAGGGCCCGGTCCCAGGTGGACGAAAGGTTATAC
>JAOEHV020228595.1:0-26602 GCA_025447995.2 Isaurus tuberculatus | reverse complement strand
ACATATATAGAGTATGGGGTATATGAATTTAAAATAGAACTTACGCTTTTTTATATATATTTATTTATATATTTAAAAACATATTTATAAAATTATACATTTAAAATTCTGTTTTCTTGCTCAAATAATTGTTTCGTAATATTACCGTAATGTTGACACTGGTACTCACTAGCATTTGAGCCGGTTGGTTTATTCTCTACTAAACCGTACTGACGAGTCTCAAGAAGGACGAAACAGCTGTCTAGTCTACAGTTACAAGTCTTACAAATTATGACTTAATCCGAGCTCTTAATCATGTCGGTTCACTGACAAGCTTCACTTTCACGTAGTATATCAGCCATTTATTCACCAGTTTTCTACTTGTTTCTTGAATATTTAAAAAATTAATTAATTTTAAAATAGAACTTACGCTTTCCAGATTTTGAGGAAAAAACAAGGATGTTATCTCCTAAAGGATAATGGATAATATTACTATTATGCCAGTCAAAACAATCATTACTTCACTTCCAAATCCTGTTATATATTCTATTAGTGCAATTTAAAATAAACATTGTTAGACATATTGGGGAATATTGTTAGTGTTTCTTCTTTAATTAAATATCTCCTTTGAGTAAAAATAGTTTCATCCAAGCGGAATGTTTTTTTTTAAATTCATTCGAATGGCAGAACTTCAACTCTCGAACTTTGGGTTTCCCTTGGCCTTGTCGTCGTGCGTGGGATGTTGAAAAAGTCTGTCTGACAATGCAATGTGAATTAATCCAAAGTTTGGGGTACACATATATTTATTGTCTCTCTTTACCTTAATAGTGAAAAATAGCTTTGCCTGAGCACACAAAAAATCCTTTCTACCGTTTCTAGGAAACGATTGTTTAAATAGAAGCATTCTGGAAAACGTACTCGATCAACCACTTGGTATGAACAACAGAACATAGATATATAAAAACAGGGCCGGATTGACACGGTTTCAAAATCTACCGGAAAGGTGGAAAAACAATACACACGAAGTCACGTATCTAAGATCAAAAAAGGATTAAGTGAGCTAAGGATGAAGGAAATTCAAAATAGTAGGTTTAGCACCAATGCAGAACCGTGAACGATCAATTTATCCTTGCCAACGTTGGATCAGGAGATCGTGATCAGTTGAAAATAATGTTGCCAACCTGAAGAAGACTGGTAATGGCCAGTTGAAATATCGTACACTCGACTCCACGTCTCTTTTTCACGTTGTAAAGATCAGTTTTTGCTAGTCTTCAAAGACAAAAAAATTTAATGATGAAGGACTTAACTTCATGCAAGTCGTTCAATTTTGCATGAACTTTTTGAAATCTAAAACAATTTCAATGGTTGAAAATACATTTTTTTGGAATAACTTTCTTTGGATGTCGCTACTCTATGAGATTGTCAGCTTATATATATATATATATATATATATATATATATATATATATATATATTGAAGGCTGTCTGATCAATAGCAAAGGGCGACAATTTAAAAAAAAATAATCGAAGCAAAATGAGAAGTTTTACAATACCACCCACGCCTCTAACCTTTCAACCTTTCCGGCACTGTCGGAACTTCTCAGAGTCAAAGAGTTTCTCAGTTGGTAATTTCGGTCTATTTCAGTGTTTTCAAGTGCAAAACAACATTTTTTCTGCATGTTCCCACATTATATTTGCCATTGTAATTGGATAGAATAAAATAGAGAAACAGTGAACCCCCCTGCCGTGAGTCCTGGGCTTAAACGCCTTCTAGCCCCACCCTACCTCCCTGACCACAAAATAAGAAGAGTCTTAAAATATCAAACTCTTCATATGTGGAATTTTGTGGTTAGCAGCTTATTCAAATTCGGTTTAGAAACACAATAACTTAAATGGACTTCCAAAACTGTAGCTGAAACGCATGATTTAATCAACTCCACCAGGTTAGAATGTTTGATCATCGCCGTAATAGCGTAAGAAGCTGATGTTTCGAGCATTAAATCTTTTTCAGAGCAACTGTAATTTAGACAGCTCTAATTTGAAATGTCTAATCATGTCGCATTAAATAGTGTAAGAAGCGTAAGTTTCGAGCATTAGCCCTTCGTTGGTGCAGCAAAGCTGAAACGGTAGCTGTTCTCGACCAAATGATATCACTGTTCTATACATACTCATTCAATATAGATAATACCTCTTCACAAGACTTCAGTTAATTTTATGCGATACTTTGTCTTCCTGTTAAAGTGTTATATCTTTCCCTTCAATATGACTTTGAAGATAAAATCATTGGCAGGATCGGTCCAATATTTGTGTTATTATTTATCAATTTTATAACACAATCTGCATGCATGCTTGATTCAAACAAGACAAAGATAGATAAATTTACCGTTCAGAAATTCCGGCTAAGAAACCGCAATGTTTTTTAGCTGGTTCCTAAAACGCAAAAATTATATTTTAAAATAAGCTAGCGTTTTCATAAAGTATATTTACAGCTAAAATGCAAGCCGCTACTCTTTTGTTGAAATTTGTTTCATTTCTTTAAAAGCAAAAGCTTATAGGGCTTGACTTTTTGGGTTTGTATTTTTCAAGAGACTGACGCATTTTTCCCGTCCATTATGACGGTCTTTTACTTTGCGTTGTTAATTAAAAATATTTTAACACTAACGAGAAGATTTTTACCACATAGCAAGTTTTTCCGCATTTTAATAAACCACGCTTATACAAATAATTTGACCAGTAAATCAAAATAATTTTGTTCCGTTGACTAAAGTCTTCTGCTCATCAGCCGGTTGTTTCGCCAACGTCTTAGGTCATTTCACCAACGTTCTAAGTCGTTTCGCCAACGCCCTACCAAAGTGAATTCTCCAACGTCTTTACTTTTTTTAAAAAATAAAAGTTCACCTTTACTTGAGTATGTTGTCATATATTTCACTCCATCACCAGAATATCCCGAGCCCTCATAAACCTAAGTGCGGACCAGCTCGTGTTAACTAAAATATTATTGTAAGTCAGTCATGCAAAATTACTGGGAGTGACTCAAATTTTCTTGAACCAAGGATCAGGATTACATTTCTAACATCAATAACAAACTTTTTTTCTGTTAGTACTGAATATCTGACGTTAGAGAATTGACCTGTAGGACGTTGGGGAACTGGTCGTTGGCGAAATAACTCGGCGAAACAACCGTAATTCATTTTGAGTTTGAAAAGTGATTTTTCTCAACTTTAAGGAGCAATATAGTCACTCTTCAGGCATATCAAAATTTTGAAATTTTAAAGATTCTTTCAAAAGGCCTTATTTTATAGTATATTAAAAAGTAAGGTTACGTTTTTATCTTTTTAGATATTTTTGCATTGTAATTTGGAGTAAATTTTTCTGCATTCTAAATATTTTCTTCTCTTTGCGCGTTTTTTCTTCCCGTTTCAGATCATGTTTTTGTTTGGTTTATCATGTAGGAGAAGGCTTGGAATTGGGGGAAAGAAGGATGGAGGAACAGCAGAGCCACCCCTCTCCCGGTGATATTTTTTGTTTGCTTTTGTTATTAAACAGAATAAAAATTTTCATATAATCTACAAAATCTTTCATTAAACAATAGGTCGCTTAATAAAAGATAAAACGGCTCTTGAAGATCCCCATAGCAATTTTTAAAACAGAACATCAGCTCGTGAGGTAATGCGGTACGAATACGAGTCGATCTTAGGATTCGGTAATTAATCGGAAGATTTCGGAAAAGTCCGAATATTGTACGACAGCAAAAGATACCAACATGCCTTGCGGGACTGCTTCCCAGACAGTGCACTTATGTGGGTTTTATTTTGTTTTAGTGGTGCGAATTCGAACGATGTGACTGCAATGTGAGAAATTAAGATAAAAAAGATTTCCTTTAGGAGGAAACTCCATGCAAGGGGATTCCACCATGAAGGAGGTTGAGGTCGTAGATGAAAAGGGATCAGCGAAAGGTGAGAGAATAAATTTCTCAAAGATTGGTTCGGAAATCATTGCAACTAGTACTGCAAGCTTGCATTTTTATTTATTCAGGTGAAATCAGGGCAATAATTCGTCCTCCTGATACAAAAAGACACACAATGGAGGTCGAAAAACTGCAAACTGTTATTAATCAGAAGGAGGCGCAATTTGTATCCTTTTAGAAACTCAGTGTTTTTATTTCACTTCAAACGATCAAGTAACAATGAACATAAAAGTCTGATTCAAATTATTTACTCCGAAAAGTTGTTAAAACTTTGCATTGAAATCAAGAATATCGTTGTTTTAGTACTATTAAGTATTTGATTTCGACAATTATTTCCTTAGAACAACGCTTAAGGTTTAACGGTATCCAACTGCCCTTAACTTGTATCAGAAAATGTTGCCCAGGTCGAAACCGAACTCCAAAAATCAAGGGAAGTTTCATGGCTCCCACGATAAAGAATCTTTGATGAAAGAGTTGAAAACTCTGAGAGAAGAGAGGGAGAAAGATTGTCAATTCCGTAAACATCTTGATCAAGAACTAAAAACGCTCAACACTCAAGTTTTATGTAAGGTAAGTTAATTAAACGTGTCGTTTTGTGATTCGATGCAATTTTATTTGATTTGATTTAAATAGCACTTGGATTTCCGTCAATTTCAGTTTTTGACATTTAAATTTGTATATATTAAGTTGTTGTAATTCTTTTACTCAAAACGTTTGTAAAGTATCGTTCGAAATTTAAGTTCTTTATGATAACGATCTAAATAATATATACATTGGAACAAGCACAACTCATCACGCATGCCATTGCATTATTTATTTTTTTACGGTTTCATTGCCTTTATAGTACAATTCTTTTGTCTCAAATTTATTTCTAGGTCACAACAAAAAATTTTTCTCTTTTTTATGCTGATCAATGCAATTTTACTTGTATTTTATCATTAATTTTTACCATTGGTTTAGGTAACCTTTTGTAATTCATCTTTTTGTGGGACTTTGTACTGTAACAAGACATTCCTTTGATTACATAACATTAGGGAAGTTTAGTTATTCTATGTTGTTATTTGATACTGTTGAAGCAGGAAGCTTAATGCAAACCTATAACTGTCTTAATATTAAAATGTCTCAAATATTTTATTCTGATAGATTGCTCCACTAGACTATGCAAGAAAAATTGGTAAAATTTCCTTTTGGGACAATGATACATAATTATTCTTGCACCATATTTTTCTGTTTGTTGATTTCTACAGCACATACAAGGAATCAAGAGTGTGAAGCAAAGAAATTACTATAAAAATTATTGTTGTGCATGCTTAATTAATAATACTTACAAAAAAAGTTTAAAAGGTTTTAATTTTTGTTATTATTATTAATTCTAATGACATCATGAAGGGAACCTTGTGATATATATTCTTAGACTTATCAGACCTGTAATAAACAGTCTGATATTGAACAATTGTTAGGCCAAAAATTTTTAAGACCAACAAAATCGAAACTGTCCAGACATTATGTCTAGACAATTTTTTTACTCAATCAACAATCCAAATCATCACAATATCTATACCTTTCCTCATATCGTTCTCTTTTTCCTGTATCCATCCTTTACTGAATACTCAAAGTTAGTAAAATAATTTTATATATAGTTTGATAGATTATCTCACTTGTAAATGCAACAAGCTGATGCTTGTAGAGTTATTCTTTTTCAACTTTGAGTTGTCTAAATTACACATTGAGATCTAAAGCCTTAGTTGTTAGTCTGTATACATCTTTTTTAGACTGTTGTCAGTAATATAACTCCCAGAAATATTGACGTGCTCATATACAATAGAGAAGTGGCATAGATTTATTGTTGAATTCAACTGAAAAGCAAGTGTAGTGGATTATATAAATATTAGGGCAATGTTTATCATTGTTGCATTTCAATTGAATTGGTTTGGATATTTTGTTCTTTAGAATGATAGTTGCAACAGATTGAAGGCTACACTTCGATATAAAACCGAAGAACGAATTGATGATGCCGTTAGGTGAGTCACATTATCAAACTGTAAAATGCTTTACAGTTTAAGTTACCTGCCTCACCCCCTTCCCTCTTGAGTAATAGTTAGAGTTAAGGCAGATCAGTCTTGGTTTATAGGAAACTACTAACTACCCCTCCCTTGGGCTCTAGTTAGAGTTAAAGCAGATCAGTCTTGGTTTATTGGAAACTATTCACCTACCCCTCCCTTGGGCCATAGTGTCAAAGCTGGAGTATTGTTTAGGTTGAGGGAGGGAAAGGTGAGAAGTAATTTAATTTCTTTAATTTATGATGGCTTTTTTGCTTTAATGTCTATTTCTCATTTAGTTATCTGATAAAAAAAATAATTTGAAATGGCAATTTATTTTCAGGAGACTTGAATACCAAATCAACACACAACAGTTGACAATCAGGGAAGAAAAAAGGATGGTGAGCGAGATTGACTCATTGAGGAGATCAAAGAAAACATTGAAGTAAGAAGATTATCTTTTTTTTAAATTATTAACCAGTACTGACTGACACAACCAAGGAGTTAATTATAGGATCACAGTGTCCAGCGTGGTTTAGCAAATAATTTTTCAGAGGAAAAGGATTTGGAGGGTAGTAGAGGAAGGAAGGTTTTTATTGTCAGATCCTACAACAATAAGAACAACAACAACAATAATTTATTTCCACTTAATTTGAAAGATAAAATACATGTACAGAGATGAAAAATTTAGGAGAGTTGGATAGTGAATGGACACCTGAAATAGCTATAAGTAAGTTAGAGCTAATCTAGTCAGTACCTTGTGCTAGAAGACATATTTTACTGACAATAAGAACCCAGTCCCCACCCCACACACAAGGGCTAAAAAGGTCAATTTAAAACAACATTCAGAAAAAAATTTTCCTCAGAGTGTATCTTGATTATCTGACTTCAAATGTTTCTTTTTTTAAAAAACAAAACATTAGTCATTATATATTTAATCAATGTATATCTATCATAATGCTTTTCATTTATTTTAGTGACTAAATTTTGAAGATGCCAAATAACCAGAAAGAAAGAAATTGTCAATTATTTCTTTCTTTTGAATTTATGATTGATAAATATTATGTGTGGCATGTTCTTTAAAGTTTCACTCCCTCTGAAATGTGTTGATTTGTTGTACCCAGTGATGTCATTTACACCCTAAATCACCTTCAGTAAAATTAGTGGCTAAAAAGTCTGAAACTTCACTTGTTCACTTAAAATGTCTTATGATTTATTTTGAGAATATTTAACAATTATACCAGGAGCATGCACTGGATATGAGATGGGTTGGCTATAAATCATCTCATATCCAACAAGCACAAATGGAATAATTGTTTTATTTACAAGCTTTTCAAACCAGAAACTTTTTTACCAGGAACTTTCACCTCCTGCACAAATTCTTCATTTTAGCAACACTTTACACAGTCAGTTTCCATATATGGTCATTCAGCATATGAGCTGATAACTAAGATTGAGTGAACCAATCAGAACACTAGAAACGCAATATTCAAGATTGGAAATTTTATAATTATTTTTATTTTAACAGGGAGTATCTAGAGAGCAGAAAGTTGCTTGATGACTTGAAAACAAGACAAAAAGCTTTGAGAGCAAACAGAGATGTAAGTCATGTGAGATGTTTGAGGTCAAACTATCATCAGTAAGTGCAAAGAGAAGATTCTGTGGTTCAAAGACAGGTTTCCAGGATTGAGTTTTGACTCTGTCCAGAGTAGAATATTTTTAATTTGTGTGACCATCTTTTTCCAAAACCTGACTCATTTTTCCATCCATACAAGATCAGTTAACAGAATACCAGCTTCTACTGGGAGCTAACTTGCGATGGTTTTAGTGTCCCATCCAGGGGGAGTTAGAGACTCTCATCTGGTTAACACTGTACAGAAACCAGAGATTTAAGCAGTGGCCCAATAATCTACTAGACTGGCATTTAGCTGTAGCCTTTAATTTTAATTTACAGAAACAAATGTGGTATCTACTGTACATTTTGTCATATTTTGCACCTTTTGACTGGAATTCCTGTGGAGGGTTTCATGTGGTGAGATAACTGTTTCTGATTGGATATTTGCAGGCATGTTCTCGCAAGATCAATGGCTGTAAATCAAAGGAAGAATCTATCAAAACAGCCCTTGATCAACTTGAGGCACAGGCTGACCATTCTGATTCACAGGAGGCCAAACATCACCCAGCATCAAAGAAGGAAGTGCTGAAGAAAGGTAACTCTATTTCTTAAAATAATCACAAACAGCAGAGTAGTTCAAAAATAGCAGAGCAGGGAGGGGAGGGTGAAACTAAACTAGTTTTTGTAATATTATACCCTCAATTATTAGCTGTTCATTAACCCCAACAGTTGCTCTGAACAAGAGCCAATGCTCAAAATATGAACTTCCTACTTTACTTTAATTTGTTAATTGTTTTACATTTCAACCTAAGGATGATATTAAATGATGTGTTTTTTCTGCTCAACAACACAATTCAATACTAGTTTGTTTGAATAAAAATATTGATTGATTAAAATAATATTAATAATGAACACTGTATAATAAATTCTGACTTTTTCTTCAAATTATGGTCAACAGAAATTGATGAACTGTACAACAAAAAAAGAGAACTGATTGCAAGCTTCAATAAAGAGAAGATTGAATACCAGTCTGCTGTGAAGGATATACGAGCAGAAGTTGTACAGCAAAGAAGATTAGAGGCTCAAAAGAAAGTTGAAGAGAGAAATGCAGAGAGGCAGATTCGACTGAACGAAATGTAAGTCAGATAAGTAAAAAACTCATTGATTTCACATCAAAAGTTTTACCAATCTTGGTAGTTTTTCCATTTCAAGAGTTTTCTGTCTGTACTCTAAAAGAATCAAACTCCCTGAAATCTTATACTGTCATTGAACAAAGTCCATGCTTTATGACCAAATAGTCATTAACCAATAAACAGTAATGTTAAAACACAGTCAGTTGAAAGCATTGTTATTTCTTTATTTACCTAGCCGACAGAAGCAGAGAACTGTTTGTTCCTTTGTTGAAGAACAATTAACACTTTGCCGAAATCTGAGTGCATATCTGGAGAAACATCTGAATAGCTTGTCAGGGGCAACGTCTGGTCATAACACAGCAGTAGATGAGAATACTACTATGGGAGAGAGCTGCCCAGGTATATAGTATTGCCCTTAGTATTAATTCTCTAAGATAATATTAATGATATAGTAGGTACATGTTAGTTTGGAAATAGTTATACTGTTCAAACTGATACTTAAAAAGTGATTGAAACAACTGAGGAACTGATACAGGAGTGATGGGTTTTGTGATGGAAGTAGCCTCATGTTTGTCAGTTGTTCTGGCTTTGGATCTGAGCCTCTAACTGATTCAGAAGTGTCTCAAAAAAATAAAGACACTTTTTCACACAGTGTGCCTCTAGTACAGTATCAAGGACAAATTTAGGTATTTATATTAATAATTGCATGATCTGCAATGTTTAACAAATTGGATGTTAGGAATAGTATTAGACAATGAATGTCATTATGAAGACCAGATAAAAGTCAGTCAGTGAAAATTAATATCAATTTTGTGTACTATCAGTTTTTAACTAACTTTCCTGTTCAACTGTTAGAGCTTGTAAAATTGATTGTATTTTGTACAACATTGATACAACAGCTATGGGAAACAAGGATGAAAAAACTGGACAGTTTCTTAGAAGAAAATCGATAACAGATGCTGAGCTGGTTGGTTTATATGCAGGGCTTAGTAGGAAAGGATCAAAGAAACTAAGGAAGAGTCACAGAGCAACCAATGTACAGGTTAAAATTTTACCACTCAGCCAATTCTGAAAAAGTAAAATTGTAGCTTTTGTGGGCTTCAACTGATCTGCATACTTCTCTGTAAGGCAGGGCATGAAATTGCACCTAATAAATTCGCCAATGTGACCCAGAACTCATTCCGTACTATCCCGAGCATGGCGACACCTACCACATGCTCTCATTTGGCTCTATTATGGAGTATAAATTTAAAATGAGCAGCAATGTAGACAGTGATCGGGAAGATTTATTTCCAATACTGACTGCACATACAAACGTGAGTGAGGACAAGGTTTTAGAATTCTCGCAGGCTTTGGAAAAAAATATGCTGATATCAACTATTCCTTTTTTGTTTTTGAAAAAAAAAGTGGCTCCTAACTTTTTGGACTAAGCGACCACTTTGGAAAATTTAGGAGCCGGATGTCTTCTCGAAAAAAAAGTTAATTTTGTGCCCTTTTAGGGCTGGCATTGTTATTGATCCACCTAGCTAAATATTGTATGTAAGTAAGACAGGGCTAAAACTTTTATGAGTAAAAATGTAAGAAATGAAAAGGGCTTATGTTTGTAGAGTTTCAGCCTATCTTTAGAGCAACATGGGCTAAGCCTTATGTTGAAACATCTGCTTCTGAAACTGCCTATGGTTATTAATCAAAGAATTTAATTTTTAATCCTTTTTTACCTGATGGCATCGTGGTTGGCACAGTTGGTAAGATCACTGCCTTTCAACCTTAAGGTCTCTGCTCTCAGGAATTTTGATTCAAGTGTGACTTTCTTTTCTGCTGCTTTCTATCCCTAGAAGGTCAGTTAATAAAGTAGCTCAGTATCTGCCAAGAGCTAACCTGTGATGGTTTAGTGTCCCTTACAGGGAAAGTTGTGGTATGTGCATTACAGAAACTTGAGATAATGCGTGCTAGCCCAGTGGACCACTAAGTTCATAATAGGATTTAGCCAGCATTTAGCTTGAGCTGTCATTAGATACCTACTTACCAAAATACCTAAACATTGTTTTGAATAAACTTTTCAGCAAGAATTAGGGGAATCATGGTGTGCCAGGCTTTAGTATTAAAGCCTTATTAACTGATATCAATAAATACCACCTTTGACAGTGAGGAAATAGGACAAGATTTCTAGGAGACCAGTTAAACTATAACGTCCTCTAGTATTAGCTACCGGTAATAACTGAAAGGGTCGACAATCCATGCCAAGCTAAACATTTTCAAAAAATTTATACCTACTGCAATTTATTTACTCAAAAGGTTTCAAGAAAGTTGGTTCTCCACCCTGATGTGATTGAACAACTGTTGGCTCTCAACTTGAATGTACCAGGAACTGCATCAGAAATCCCACAAATTTTAGAGGAACTGAAAGAGAGACAGGTAAGCTTTTTAGTTGGGATTGCCTAGTTTTTATATAGATACTTAAATAAATTGTTTGTGGAATGTGACTGGAATTGTAATCACAAGTATAAGGTTGTAACATGTCCCACTTTTTGATTGGCTGATCAAAACAATGTGATTACAGATTCAGAAGTTTATCATTTAGCCTTTAATTGTGTTTCGATAAATCAATTTGTGATGATTAGTAATTTCAAATTGTTTGGTATACTAATAAAAAATAATATAAAATCAAACTATATATGTTTTGGTTTTGTTAATTAGGATGCTCTGGCAAACCCAGATAAAGTGGATGCCATTGCTGATCACCAACATGTGTATAATCCTTCAAGCTTTGGTAACAGAAACACCAGCAGTAGCAGTGGAGATATTAGTAGTGTATACCAGGATGGTGCACATGGGAGATCCCTCTGCTACATTTCTGAAATGGACAGCAAACCAGTGACCCAGGTATCTGGAGAAAATGTACCAAACTTTAAAGTTAAATCTTCAGGGGCAAACGAATTGACAGCCGATCAGGATGAATGTCTGAGTTCACCAAAAAGCCAAATACTAGCTAAAGTGAATGATGATTATGATGATAAATATAAAACTGAAGGAGCTGTTGAGAAGAAAAATAACAAAATTATGAACAAATCAACATCACTGATAGTCAACCATAATGACATTATTGAGACCAGTGGTTTTCACGAAAACACAGAAACTGTTAAGATTGAGAGTAAAGACTCAAGCAAAGATTATAGTGAATTACTTGAGATGGTTGCATCTACAGAAGTTAATGTAAACCATGAAGTTTCATCCAGTTTATTAAATGGAGATGATGAGCACCCAAGAATGAATGATTTGAGTTCTGATAAAAAACATAAAGGTGCAGTAAATCAAGAAGTATCAATCAATGATAGAGTTGATAAGGAGGTTTTACAAGAAAGTTCATCACTTTTTCATTCATCGTGCGTGTCTTGTGTAAGTAGAAAAGAGAATGGTGTCGAGCCAGAAGAAGCAACCTCCATTCCTTGTGTGGTACAAAGAGCAGAGAAAGATTTACAATTGAATTGCAGACTTTGCAAAGTTTCACTTAAAGAAAATGGTTTACCAGTTGAATGTAATGCCACTCAGGGCGTGGGAGCAGAAATGCATAGATTATCGTGTGAAAAATGTCCAGCATAATAGCTTTTTAAGGTTTAAAAAGCACACCATGAAACACTAGGTAGAAATGTTTTGATCGCTTAGCAATACTGCTCTAATGCTTAAGACTTATAGTTTCCTTGCAAAGGGCCAACCCTGACCTCAGACAAATTGTTCATTTTATAAAGTAGATAACACCTTTTGTAAATATTGATTGATATGGCTATTTTAAGCGCAAAACTTAGAGTGAGAGAATTGCCATTACTAATGCTTTGTAAAAACTTATATTTCCAGCTGTCTCTAATAGCAGAGAATGAAATCTTTTAAATCCCCATTGATTATAAATGGAGGCGAATTTCGTGGTATGAAAAAAAGATTTTATTCACGTCAGGCCTTTTACAAAAATCATTATTGATTTTTAAGTCTTGTTAATATGTTCATTGTATATTTTTATGAAGATAAGGAATATTACTATGTAATGTCATAAGTTATATTATAATCATTTCTTAGTATCACGACTAATACGAGATGTTTGCTTACAAAGGCTTAGTTGGATCAGGTTTATATTTCTGCTCTTTGCCGTTAAAGTGACAAATACAAAGAGCTCGTTATGAGAAAGTTTAAGATTTATTAGGAATGGTAAAAAGGTAAAATGGAAGCCAGTCATTTGTCGATTAACTGTGTATAGGTAATCGCATGGGGCCAAGTAAAATTAAGGATTAATTTAACGAGTGTTTTCAATTTTTTTCAAAATTGCCCGAGTCGCAGAGCGACGAGGGTAATTTGGAAAAGTTCAAAACACAAGTGAAATTAATCCTTAATTTTACGAGTAACCATGCGATTACATGTTTATGACATCGGGGGCAAAATTCTTCGCGCGCTTACTTCGCTTGTTCGACTTTTCTTGCTGCTGCCCACTTCTGAAACACGTTAATCCAATAATTTGTACTTTTTTAAGCATTTTCGTTTTCACTAAAAAACATTAAATCTATAATTCCGTTTTCATCAACTTCGGCAAATCGCAAAGCCATTGTTGCCAAAACAACATATTTCGCAAACCAGCGACCAATCAGCGTCAAGTAATTTTGCCCTCAATTTAAAAAAAAAGCCCTCCCTCGTGAGCCAATCAGCACCGAGTAATTTTGCCCTCTATGCTATAAAAAAAGTTATTTTTAAGTTGTAATTGACTAAGATGTAAAGTTCATATTTGTGCTCACTGCTGTATATATTTCAGCGAGCAGAGAACAAAGCTTTTTATAAAGAAAAATTCATAACTTTTATGTCATTGGGATGATTAAAGGCATCGTAACTATGCGGTTTATTACTAAGTTAATACAAATATTCTCTGTGAAACAAAATGTTTTATCGGTTATGATCTAGGCCAGCAGAAAGCCAAAAAAATTTAAAAGAATCCGGCTGATGTAACGTTGGAAAAAAGAAAAAAAAATCAAAACTAAAACGGAAAAATGGCCAAAAGTACAACGGCTGCTCGAACTTCATTTGAGCCAGTATTTTATTATATGCATTAGGTAGAAAGCTTGTAACATGTTGAATTGTGATACAATGATTTTGTTAGTCTTTAGTTGTGTAAGCTAGTGAGCATCAAGCTTATTGTACCAGGAAATTTGATTGCGATGGGGTTTGGGTACAAACCATTACCATGGCGGACCAAACGTTATAACATCAGGGGGGAGGGGAGGAACTAACGTTAAAGATCATAGTCGATTTACCACATAATAATAAACACAAAGGAGAGAGAAACATGTGATAACAGTTAGTGAATTTCTTTCCTTCTGTTTAATAACCAAAAGGAATTAATAAACGTTTGAATTGGTTATTAAGATTGTTTCTGAAGAGTGACTAATCTCTACCTTGCACCCCTATTCCCTTCCAACGGACTTTGATTGTAAAATGATAATGGTGATATTTAATGCGAAGTTTTCTCTGCTACTGGAGAATGGACTGCGTGGGATGATTCTGACATTTCACCAAAAATAAAAAAGACAACTGAGTCATTTTTGAGAAAGAAAAGAGGGCGGCGTGGGGGACCCCAAAATACTGTAATACCGTGTCAGAAAAAGGAAAATACCGCGATACCGTGCATGAAAATCGTCAATACCGTGATACCGAAAAATCAAGCCTCCAAAAATACATAAAAGGCCCTGGCCAAACGGACTCGCAAGTACACGCAAGTCACAGAATCGACAGACTTTATCCTGTATTTCATTGGCTTATAAGTTGCTATAACAACGAATTGACGTCAACCAACTTGCGTTGACTTGGGTTGGGTGGCCAAACGGTGAAAAACTTGCGTCGACTTGCGGGAAAATTTGATCTCGACTAAAGTGAGCGCAAGTCATCGCAAGTCAACGCAAATGCACCCAAGGCCTGGCCAAACGAAGTCGCAAGTAGGCGCAAGTTGTAAACTTGAATAATAGAATAATAGAAAGAATACCGCAATATCGAGCCATTACAGCTCTTTTACCGCCGTACTGCACCAGAATGGCCAAATACCGTGAAACCGTGGTCCCCCACAACCCCCCCCCCCCCTCAGAAAGCGTCGAATTTTCTAAATCTTTAAAATATGAAAGTTAATTTTAATTTTCTTAATCTTTAATTTGGTTCGAAAGGTTGTAAATGATACAAGCAATACTTACCAGGTAATAAAAGCTGATGTTTTATCGTGGATGCTCGGATTGTGCCTGCGATATCATTTCGGACGAATGTTCCCCCAATGCTTTCATTGACCATTCGCATAGACCTTTTCTGAAATAGGAAACATGTTGCATTCTGGTACAAACATTCATTGTTTATGTAGCCAAATATGGTGATGTTTGTACTGGAACTAGACCAGAATGCACTTTGTTTGGCTATCTCGGAAAAGGTCTATTCGTTTAAAACTCCTCATAGAGAAAAGAAGAATCTCATTTTTGGTTCAAAAACGCAACATTATTAGTAATAAAGATTTAAAATTGTTTTAAAAAAAGCCAACACTAAAAAGCGCGCGAATATCTCTGGGAGCGCGCGCGTCATTATCCGAAAACGATGGTTGTCATAGCAATTGCCGCCTAAATGGAGGTTTGCTGGGGCGAACGTTGCGTGCATCACGTGATGATTTGTTTCGGCGGGAATTCATTTTGCATTCGAAATAGGCTGCCATCTTGAAAAACAACGACAAAAATTGTTGAATGTGAGAGTGGTTTTTACAAAACACTTGTCAGGTTTCGCTAGGTAAGTCGTTTCTTTTGCTAATTAAGAAGTTCCTGTGCAGATTGCTAGATGTTTGTTCTAGTTTTGAAAAGTAAATTCTTAAATTTGCGAAGCTCAAAAGTTTGCGCGCCTAACGTAACACAACAGCATTTTGCTCGAGAGCGTCAGTGTAAATTCAAATTTGGAGAACTAATTTCGGTCATTTTCAAGTAATTAAAAGGTTTCTCATTTTCTGTGAAGGATTTAAATCTTTAAAGAAGTAAATTGATGCAAAAATTAACTCTATTTCTTGTTTTTGTTTTTGAAAAGAAAGTCGGTTGTGTAGTGACAGTTTATTACCAAACGGACAGAACTTACTCGGGCTTCACACAATTTATTTTGTCATATACGGAAAGTATTTATAACATATTGTGTGAAAATAAGACATAATTTGTTGTGCATTCTAAAAAAACCGACCAAGATTGAAAAATAACGCAAATTTTTTGATTAAAGAACTGTAAAGCGTTAGCGTTTAGAGTAAAACAAAATTGAAATCATTTCCCGCCGACAAATTTTATTCGTTGTATTATAAATGTAAACTCTGCGAATTTCCAGCATTATTTTGCTATTTCCGCCTAACAAATTTAAAAAAAATGTTCAGAATAAATGCCTGTTATGTTTTTGTAATGTAAAAACATTTTTACAATACCTATTCAACTAAAGCTTTAGTTTATGCACTGTAATGGGTCTCTTCTTCGTTTACTATCAAAACTTTTACTTAAAAATTCGTTTAAAAGTTTGCTTTTGCAGTTTGAAGTTCTTTTTGTGTAAAATCTTAACGAGATTCTCATGTGAAACGGTAGAAACTTGCAGAGTCTAACAAAAGTTGTAGTAAAAAGATAACGGGAAGATTGTGTAAACCATACTCGTGTGAGAATCAATTGTTTACAACTGCTTTGTTCGCACTACGAATTTCCGGCGTGTTTCGACATGTTCGAAAGTCGTATCATTCAAAAGTTTGATTAAAATCGTAGCTTTAATAATCACATAAACGAAACATATCAAAACATACCATCTTTAGGCTGGTGGTTCTTTCAATATATTTATAACATTTGGATCTTTCACTGCTCATTAAAAAGCAGTTGCAAAATGATAGTGTAGCTAAAGCTTTGAAACACATCAAAAACTTCTCAGGACATGAATTAGCAATTGAAAAAAGTGTATAGATGTTTTATAACTTGCTTATACAAAAACAAATCAACAAATTTCACTCTTTGATTTCTTTTCTAAAATAATTATGTCAAACAACTTCTAGTTCTAACCAGCTCTAGTCTGAACTAGTTGGTACAAAAACATTGCTTACATTATTTCATGTGACATAACCATGACCTGAGTTGATTTAGAAACCACAATTCCCTTGAAATCCCTGAAATTTTCTAAATCTATCCAAGGAGAATTGCCAAAGTGTTTTGAAAATCCTCTGTTTCTTTTCTTGTACAATTTTATAAGAATGACTTTCTGCTAGGTGTTTAATGAGAGTAATTAAACTGAGAACCTGAGTAATTCAAGTTTTATATTTCTTTTATGGTCAGCTGGTGTAAAAATTATTAACATCAGCATCATACCAAAGGCTTTCTGTTCATAATTTAAAATGCTTTGTCTATGTGTTCGGAAGTAATTTATCTCAAAAAAAATACTGGAAAAGCTCCTGAAACAAAAAAAAAACTTTTAAAAACCCTGTATTTTTTTAATTCTTAAGTTGTACAAACTCTGCATTGTTACTTTCATAACATTCCAATATTTTATCATTCATGCTTGAGTTTAAGTAATGGCCAACCAATAAAAATCTTACATTCAAATCAAGTTGCCAATGTTTGAGTCTTCCACTTTAAACTGGCCATATCTACATTATGTTTATTGGAACATTTGTTTCACCTTTAATTACATTTTCAGACAAAAATTTATAAACAAACCATGTACTCTGTCAATATCCCCTCAAAACATTTTCATTAAGTTGATTATTAAAAGATACCAATTTTTCTACTATTTCTAAAGTAACTGAAAAACTAAGGACAAAATTAACAGCTTTTAATTAGTTTGATGTTTTTGTCACACTTCAATGCTTAAAGTCTGTGCTATTTAGATGATTGCACATTTACCTCACATTTTAATTTAAAGGTAACGAAAACTATAACTTCAACATGGTAACCATTAATCACTTTTAAAAAATCCTCATAATCATATTCATTTTTCATTTAAAGCTTCCTACAAGACACTGGAACTTGTTATTTCTCATCAATGTAGTTGGTCAGGTACTAAAGAAATTTAAAACATTGGGCTGTTAAGAAATAAAATAATTATAAGTAAATGAATTTGCTAAAAAGGTGATAGATTGTTTTCATTAAACTGTTAAGGTGCTAACTTATCCTAAATTTGATCTTTATTTTGCCAGACTTGACAGCCAGTATGTTTTATCATAATTTTATTTTGGCAAAGAAAGGCCCATTAGCAAGAGTATGGCTTGCTGCACACTGGGAGAAAAAACTCAGCAAAGCGCATGTTTTTGAAACAGATGTGAAATCATCAGTTGATAGCATAATGTCACCAAAAGTTAAAATGGCCCTGAGAACCTCTGGTCACCTTCTTCTTGGAGTCGTCAGAATTTACTCAAGGAAAGCGAAATACCTTCTTGCTGATTGTACAGAAGCATTTGTTAAAATCAAAATGGCATTCAGACCTGGTGTTGTGGATTTACCAGAAGAGAGTCGAGAGCTTGCATTCTCAGCTGTTACATTGCCTGAAGTATTCACAGACTTGGATATGATGCTGCCTGAGATTAAGTGAGTTATAATATACCTAGTAGGCTTTGCTTGTGTTTTTGCAAGTAACTGGCAGTTCATATTTAAAAAATTTTAAAGTTCTTCATGTTATATTTTTCTATTACAGTTTAACTTTGATTATCTAGACTCATTGGGATCTTCATAGATAGTCAGAGAATCGTGAAAGTGGATAACTGAAAAGTATGATTGTTTATGAGACATTTATCCATTAAAAATTTGGATCCAGAGAAAAAGTCTGGATAATTAAGGTTTAACAATAAATAATTAATACTAAAAATAAAAAAAATTCTTTTTTTTAGAGAGGAAAACCAGGGAACTTTGATAAAATGTACAAACTGGAATCAGAGTAAACAGATTTGTATTAGCCCTTCCGTTTAATCAAGGAATTGGTAATATAACCAATTAAGCACAAATTCCCCAAAAATTTAATGGAAATTTGTGATCTTTGTTTGTGTTTTTAAGAATAGCTCCCATTTTTTCACCCTGTTAAAGTTGATCAGTCAGTCCAAAATCAGTTGCTCTTTTTATTCACAAAAAGTAATTACTATTATAAATAGCCATCTTTTAACTTTTACTCTGTAGTGATTAACACTTTTTCTAAGAAGTGTTTACTGTTCTTTTCAATAGTGAGGTTGATATTCAGGCACAGCTGACTCTTAATCAGAGCCGGATTGAGGAGATTACAATGAAGGAAGACATTGTTACAGTTGGGCTCATAGGTGACGATGGATTTGGTGATATTCCTTTTGATGATAATGAAAAGGAAATCTGGCGAGCTGGTTCTGCAGCTGATGAATCACTGTTCACCTCTAAAGACCATTCAAAACTAATTACCATTGATGAGCATAATGAACTGGACACCAAAGACAACTTCCTAGATAGCAAAATAGGTGAGGGACGTCATTTATAATTATTTTCCTCAAATATAGAATATTTATATAACATAGTAATTTTTCAATAAAAGGTATAATTTGTCTCAGTTGACAAGAAATCAACCATGTGAGCTATGTTGTTTGTTTTTAATACTAACATTAAATTGTATTGATTTTGCTTGATTTGAAAGATGATGATTTCGGTGGAGAAGGAGTTGACTTTCTAAAGGACGGCTTTGGTGACGAAGTTATAGGAATGGATGACCTACCAACTGCTCTACCAGATGACGTCCCTCTTGCACCCCTGGACACCAGTCTTGACCTTGCAGATGAACCTGATAATAAAGCAAATGAAACAACAATAATTCAAAATGATGCTGAAGCATTTGTCTTGGAACCAGTAGAAGTAGTTCACAAAGAAAAGCGTAGTCGGCGGAAGCGCAAGTTGATTGTTGATGAAGACAAAATCCTTGCAACAGATGCAATTAAAGCCCAATTATCTGATACATCTGATATTTTAAAACCTGCTACCCTTGCTCCTCCGTCTAGAAAGAGAATGCAGTTGCAGGTTACATCTGCAGTTGATAAACTAATGTCACTTCCATCACAAAGTTTCTCAAATGCATTCCAAACATTATATGCCAGAAATCTTGTAAATCCTAAAGCAAGTAAACAATCCCCAAGGAGCCTTGAAAAAGATTTTGAGTCTGATGAACCAGAGATAAATCATAAGGCGGATGTGTCTAATGTTGTTGACGTTTGTCAACCTATGGAACTTGATGTTGAAAATGTTACTATGCCTGTTGATGAACAAATGGATATACATATGTCTGGTGTTGAAGATATTTTACCCAATGACAATGAAATCAATGAAGTACAAGAACCAGAACTACCATCATCTCAAATGAATGATGAGAAACTGACAAATGAAACAGAAGAACAATTTGAGACTCGCCGATGGACTAAGCGCACTCAGCAGCTACTTCAGACTTTGAAACGAGAATTTAAAAAAGAGGAAGTTGTTAGTTTTGAGCATGTTTCTCACAGGAATAGCCGAAAGCAAGCTGCTTATAAGTTTTATAGTTGCCTTTTACTGAGCAAGGAAGGCAGTGTTGTTGTTAAACAAAATAAACCATTTGGGGACATTCTTTTATCAAAGGGAAAAAATTTTGGTTTGGTTTGCTGAAAAAATTAATTTCAGTTTTATCATTCCTTTTCAAGTTAAGCAGTGCTCTACTGTTGACAAAGAAGTTTGACTTTTATATTTGAAGAGCAGTATGCATTTTCACATGGAATCATGTAATGTACAGTGTTTTCAAGTAACTCCGCTGTGTATTTTTACAGAAAAAAACAAAATAAATATATTGTAAATACTATGCAAGACACTTGTTCATGAACTGATTTTAAGTTGTGACGTTTTAGAAAATAAGATATTTACTCAGTTATGTTCATTAAAATGTTTCTTAGACATTTTCATTTTTTAACTCTTTTATCATATATAAAACTAAAAAAAGAAATCAATAAAAAAAACTAGTGTTAATTTTTTTGCTGTTAGTTGTACAGCAATATTTAGCTTTTGCAGTTTTTAACAAAGTTAGAAAGCATGAGTTTTAATGCACTTTACAATAAATTTTTATTTGCACTCTCACCTTCAGCTTTGTAAGAGTTATTCCATTTTAACTAATAGTTACTGTGCAGTACCGGAAATATAAAGCTTTGTTGATGCATTATTAAATACATTTTTAACCATGTAATTATGTTCTATATTATATTTTGATATATTTACTGCTCAGCTTTGATAGTAAATAATCAAATATATAAAGGCAACTTAATGCAAGCCTTTTGTTTGGTCAATAATTTATTTTGAATTGGCAAGTTTTAGTCTGTTAAATGATTTGTTTTTCTCTTTTTTCATACTCTGCTGCAGTGTTATACAACTTGTTATTGATTTTTGAGAAGTATATTTTTAGGCAAAAAATAGTTAAGCAACATTTAAACATGAATTTGTGAAGTTTATTTATTTTAGACATTTTCTTGCAATGAAAATCTGTTGTGCTGTGTGCTACCCTGAAGATCAAGTACAAAAATTATGTAATTAGCCTTATACCAGCTTCTTTGTTTTGACATTTAAAAATTAGCTTTGTTCACAAGTCAATTCCATTGTTTTTACATTACTCTTCAATTAATATTGGGGGTAGTTCAGAAAGCTTACCTTTTTGTATCCTATTTTATAAAGATATTTTTTTAGTTTGTATAACTAATGGAATATTAAACTTTAGCTGAAAGTTTTTCTTAAAAAAGATAAGTTCTTTAGCAGGTTTTTTTTCTTAATGTTGTTAAGTACTGCAAAATTACTTTAATTTTACCTAGTAAGTTAGGGAATGACAGAAATCTGATTTTGTAAGATAATTTAACTAAATGTAAAAACAATGTAATTTCTTCAGATCAGAGTTTGAATTCTCCTAAGGTTTCTCTTGTGATTCTTTAAATGGCTATAAGAATTTTATTTTCGATCAGTAGTCATTAACATTGTTTTTTTCCACCAGTCTAGACTCAATTTTTAATACTTTGTAATCATACTTGTGAAGTAATAAGTTTTTGCTTAAGAATAGCATAAATTATATTGTAGCATTCTTTTTATCATAGCAGTTACTTTTCAGTGTATTTAGTTTAGAAAAAAGTTATCTTCGTTATGAAACTGCATCATTTTACTTAAAAATGTTTTAAGAAACCTTTTTCATTCAGTTAATGATTGCAGTGGAATTTTATTAAATGTTAGATGCATTCCATATTGCTCCCAGTGTATTAATAAAGGCTAAACTTTTTTAACAAATCTCTGTGTATTTGGTGTGACGAGATGTCCTATGAAAATTATTCAGAAGTAAGAGTGAGAACCTCAAGGCTCCTGGCAAAATTTTTCTTATTACCCCTTATGTTATTGTACCAACAGCCTATTCAATGTGATATCTGAATGTGTTTTTCCTTTTTTTTTGTGCGAGATGGATAAGTAATGCTTTTAATCATAGTGTTGCGCTTCCTGGAATATAAGTTTACTTTGTGGTCAGCCCTGTTTTTTCTTTCCGGAATACATCTTGTATAAACTTTTTCAGGGTAGTTTAGAAGTTTTACCAAGTTCACATCTGAACATTGAAATAAAAAGATTGGCACAAACTGCCAGGACAACTTAAAGTGAAAAACTCCACTTTGAAGAAGACAGCTCTTCTCTTTCGGGCTTTCCCTAACTTCCTACCCTCCAGTAGTCTTGCTATATAAGGACAAGAAGGGGGGAGGGAGGAGTTTTCAACCTCTACAACTTTTTTTTTTTTTTTACTTCTTGCTTAATATTTTCTTACATCCTAAACTAGTTTTTATGGTTTTTGCACTTGGAATGTAGTTCAGGAAGATTACTGAAAGGGAGGAGAACATGAAATATCCATTCATTTGTTTTCTTATTTTAGGCCCCATAAAAAAAAAAGATTATTTGCATACGGTATTACGGAATAAGACGATGTCGGTAACAGACATTGTAGATAGCCCAATATAAATTATCAAAAAGTTTACCTTAATTTATAGGAAATTGTTTTTTTACTGCACGTAATTTAAATTCTCGAGACGGAAAGATTTTACTTAGATTTTTAAAAAAAAAGAATTAGAAAACAAAAAAATGTCTGAAGTAAGCCCCTGGAGAGACTCGAACTCTCGACCCCTGGTTTACAAGACCAGTGCTCTAACCACTGAGCTACAGAGGCACTCCTGAGTCTTACAATCAATTTTAAGATTATCATTAAAACAATAAGAAAATACAACCTCGTTTTAGAATATGCATAAATTAATATATGTTTTCCTGTCTCGATCGGCGGCTTTTCAAAAAAAAATGTCATATCTTTTCTTACTCATAGTAGCTTTTAACTTGTAGCTTGTTCCTACTGATTAATCATGAAAGAGAGCAGACTTGTTCTTGAACCAGATGTGGCGGTAAATTTGCCGCTAGTAGAAGAAGAAAATGGTCATATCACGCTTCCACGAGACAACAGTTTACTATCGGAGCAAACTGCACACTTGGGTATGTCAAATTGATTTATCGTGAGTTCAATGAGCCTTCAAAGTATAACTAAGCTGTTTTTACATCTGCTTTGGAGAAAATTCCTTTTTTAAAAGTAATTTTAATTATCCTTGAGATATTCAATGAGCCTTACGTTTATGAAAGAGACTAATTACTGCATCGCATGACTTCGAGTCAATATCATTCCATTTTTTACTGTATTCTGTAAGTTACAATTTGAAATTATGCTTGAATTTTTATTTTTTATTGGAAACTCAAGCATGCTATTAAATATAAGTTGTTTAATATGTCATCAAATGACAAATAAGTTACAATATTGTAGTGCATTATAAAGAACTACGTTATATATTAACGACCAAAGGTCTTCCGAATCATCAGCAACCAAATGATCAACAAATTAATTCAGCTCAAATATGTTTCGTCGTTATACACAAAATCTGATTGGTTTCCTATCCAGGAATTTGTTTCTAAACCGATTATAGAGTACAGATAAAATACATTAATTCATATATTCTCGTTGCGAGATGGGCAACCTGTGCCATGAAATTACGTAGATGTAGATATTCCTTCCAGTTCCACCATATATCTTTTGTTTATTTCATAATCAGGTTAGAGAAATCTGTCTGATGTATTTTCCCCTTCTCTAGCTATCCTCTCATGTTCATTATCTAGTTTTATTTATCAGGTGGATATGTTCTATACTCCTTTAATGGTCATCTTGTCTGTGGTTCTGGTTCAAGCCTGAATGAATTGAAAGATATGATGTCACGTGCCGACAATCGCCCTGTTACACTGATGTTTAGATCACCCCTTGATATTGAACATTTGAGACAGAGAACAAAAATAAAAGTATGTGTTAAGGAATTTCATGTCTCAGAAATTGCATTAAGACATTGTTAGCAGTATAGGGCTGAAATTGCATTAAGGTATTGTTAGCAGTAAAGGGTTTATGCTATAATTAGATCATCTCTGGCTCCTCTAATGCTATTTTAAAAGCTGGAACGTTTTAACCTATCAAAAGTTAGATCCCAGCAGATACTGGTGCTGAATTTGCCACCTTCATAAGGATGGAGTCTACTTTGATAGAATTAGCAGGTCACATAAATGTTCGGATCTTTGCAAATCAGTGGGTCAAATTGAGGATCTTGTGGTTGGAAAGCAGAGATCTTACCAACTATGCCACCCATGGTGCCTTAAGCATTTGGTATCTGAGCCAGATTCTTTACCCAAATTGTTCCAGGCAAGAACAGAAGGGTGAGGAGGGGGGGGGGGGAGAAGGAGTGACTGGGTGAGTGAGGGAACAGATCCCCCCAAAAAAGTGTAGGGAACTCATGACCTGATTTCCTCACTCAGTAAATTCCCCTAAGTACCCCCCTCCAGTAATTTACTTATTTCTAGGTCTCTGATTTAGGCTAACTTGAAACAGGTAAGATTTTTGTCATGGTTCTTATTATAAATTGTCCAATACTTCATTAGTCTAACAGGCTGCAAATTTAATGAAGAATTGAAATTAAAAATTTGTTTTAATATCTTTATTCCTTTTTTAGTTTCCAGTACCTGTTAACTTCTTTGAGAACGTTCCAACACTTAGTGATGTGGAAATAGAGAAGTACAAGGCATTGGCTAAATCTTGGGTAAAAGGATTACTGCAGGCCTCAAATTCAGTAGAAGTATAAATTTAAAAGTGTTTGCCTTCTTACTCCTAGTATCATTGTTGTTGTTCAGTTGAGAGACACAGTTTATCAGCACTAGTGTTTCTGTGGTGTTTGTTTTGTAATCACAGATTATTAATATATATGATTTTTTTACCTTTAGGGATTTCATTATGTGTGTCAGAAAGATGGTGTTGACATTTATCAGGGTCTTTTACCAGGCAGTACAAGCAGAGTGAGTAATCTTTAGGGTTATCATTATCATCCTCGTTATTATCATCACCATTGTTGTCACCACACCTTCATCATCAATATTAACATTATTATGACTATGGTCAGTACTATCAATTCCGTCGTCATCAAAGCAAGTTGAGTTTTCTCTTGGAGTATCATACATCCTCATAACATGATCATCAAAGTTATCATCAAAAATCATTACAACTATCAATCTTATCATTATCTAGCAGAGTGTATAGTCTTTAAGGGTATCATCATCATTCTTATTGTCATCATTGTCATTGCCATCATCAAGACCATTATCATCATTTTCATCTTTGCCAGTCATCACTGTCATCACCATCATCAAGCAGAGTGAATTTTTTTATTGAGATCATCATCATACAGAGAGTAATTTTTCTATATTGGTTATCATTTTCATTTTCACCTCTCTCTATATATTAACATCATGATAGATCATTATAGTTAATACCATCATCATCACCTTGACACCATGAATGTCACGGAAGTGAAATTTCTGTTCTTTACCCCACAGATACATCTTGTGAGAGGCCATACCAGGGTCAAGTCCACAAAAGATGAAATCACAGCTTTCATGGTTTCACATACAACTGATTCCTTTAGAAGGCTTTTTCATATGATTGGTAAATAATCCCATAATAAAGTACACCTGAATGAATGGTTTGTTACAGATCATATTGTACTGTAGCCATGGTTAGACTAATATAAATTTATTGATATTAGATTTTCAGTTCCAAGATGGATTAATGCTTCACCAGTTCCCAAAAGACTACAAGTACCCTGATGTTCCATTCTATTCAATCAAGTGGGCTGTGATGGGGGCAGCTAATGTTCCAGTTTGGTTGAGAGATGCACTCTGGCTTGAGTATGGTGACATCATCAAGGATGAGAATGGCAAGGATGTTGGCTTTGGAGTGGTATGGAAAAGATTGTTAACTACTTAAACGAAAAATGAGCAAAACTAAGTTGTATTTGGAAGAGTTTTGGCCAGTTAATCAGTGAGAAGTTTATTCAGAACTCTGAAAGATCTAATTAAGTTTGAAGTGGATTTTTTCCATCATCATCATCACCAATGTCATTATCCTCTCTACCATCATTATCATTATCATCAACACTTCCATAATCAATACCATCATCATTACATTTAGCTTTCTACATATATAACATAAAATGACTAGTGGCTAACACAAAAACATTAATTTAGCCACTAGGCATTCAAAAATAAACAAATTGCAAAAAAAAATGTTAATGAATTGTTACCAAATCTACTCTTTTGTACTTTAGATTACATTTCAAATGTAAAATGTTTTTGAAATAAATGTTATGTTAAGGTTAGGTTAGGTGAGGTGAGGTGAGGTGTGGTGAGGTGAGGTGAGGTGAGGTGAGGTGAGGTGAGGTGAGGTGAGGTGAGGTGAGGTGAGGTGAGGTGAGGTGAGG
>JAOEHV020228495.1:0-12763 GCA_025447995.2 Isaurus tuberculatus | reverse complement strand
GATGGACAGGGTACAATGGAGGGCGGCTATCCAAAATTCTCGTGTTGGCTGGACATAGCCGCCCGTAGTAGTAGTAGTAGTGAAAAGGATATAAAAGAGGTCAATATCCCTTTGTAGTTCATCTTCCTCATTACAAACTAACTGGAAATAATACATTATATAAAAAAATCAAATCTAAAAGTATATTTAATTCTAAAAACTAATTAAAAATCTATATTCCATACAAAATTTTTTCCAAAAATGTACAAAAAATATGTGAAAATAAATTTAGAACTGCTGCCCCTAACTTAATTAATTTAAGATATTTCAACATGATATTCAATAAAACATAAATAAACTTACTAGCTATCATTTCACGAGACATATGAAATATTCATTCAACTTCATCGTATCACCTTTCTTGTTAATAGCTTCATTCTAAGTACCCTTAATCTATTGTGAAATTAATGTCTTTATTTTGGTTAATTATACACCTGCTTTATATTTTTAAAACTTACAAAAGATAAGGAACTAAATGAGAAAACCGGACGATTAATTTTGGTCACCATTTTGCACTTTTCTCCATACATTATTAAAGTGTATATGACAGATTTTCTTTTCTTTTCTTATTTGTTTAGTCATGTATGTAAAAAGGAATATTGGTTTCAAAACTACAATGAGAAAAAATCATTTCTATGATTTTTAGCAACTGAAAGATGCTAAATTTCACTTCAAAAATTTTCCAGAGACTGAGCTGAGATTTAGGGTCTTCATGTCACATGGTTTCATAAGAATCTTGAAGAACTGTTACACCTAATAATAGTGCGTAACTACCGTAAATTCCGGTGTATAAGCCGACTTGTTGTATAAGCCGACCACCTTATTTCAAGAGAAAAAAACTATATTTTTATGTCACCGTTGTATAAGCCAACCCCCTATTTTGAAAAAAAAAAATGACAAAAAAAAGTTTTAGTGACTCCCTCTGCAAGTATATAAATGATAAAAAGATATGTACAGAGCTCTAAAATTGCGTGAAATATACAATACCAGTATTTAAAGTATTTTGGACGAACGCCGGCGTGTCAATTTTGTCTCGTCTGGAAATGTACAATGTTCACTGATCTGTGATTATTCTAGACATATGCAAATTCAGAAAAGTCACGTACGCGTTCCAGACTGCTGCACTTCTTTCAAGATGGAACACAAAAAGAGAATGCGTTATGATGCTTCATTTAAATTAAAGGTTGTCGAAATGGCAAAAGGCACAAACTTTTATAACCTTTATATGACAAGTCTACCTGTTTTATTTTTATAAAAAGTTGATACCCTTTGTATAAGCCGACCCCCAAACTTTTGTATCGAAAATTGGTGTCAAAGTCTCGGCTTATACACCGGAATTTACAGCGTAGTGTTTTTAAAACTTTGGCCACTTTGCACATTGGCTCTATAGTAAAATTATTTTCCTCTGTGACTTACAGTTTTAAGATCTTTTTAAGCCATCATGCTATATTTATCAAACCAACTGGTGTCACTAGCCACAAGATTTTTAGGTTCATTTTCATGCCAAAATCCCATGTATTTCAAATAAGACATAACAGAGGTTTTAAAACATTTTCTGGATCTAAAAATTTTAAAACCCTTTCTCACTCAACTACACTTTAAAGTATTAGATTCTCTTATTCCATTTGATTGTGCGATGTCCCGATCTATTGAAAATACTTGACTTACTGATTACTTTTTGTTTTATTCCTGATATATTGAGAATATAGGCTGAGAATATGGGTTTTTTTAGCCTAATTTTTCCTGTTTTAAAGAGTTATTTGTCCCAATCCTGGTTTATCCATCGAGCCTACTTGACCTGGCCGTTTGTTACAGTTTCGTGGAGGACTAGCTTTCAATATGTGACATGTTCAATGGACTCTATCAATAGCATATTACACCAAAAATAATTTTGATATAAGTTGATTCTTACTGTAATCGTTACCCTCAAAATTTTGTTTACAAGGACATGAAGGACATGAAGTCCCATAAAATAATTTGAAAACTATATCAAACGTTACAGTTGAGATAATGTAGGAATATTATAGTTTTAAAATGTGAAAAGATATTTGATGATTTATATTTGACAAATAAATTAAGAGTGCCTAAACGCTGTGTTTCATGTCTACATACATTCTTCATATGTTCAATAACTACCACACTAACTTCCAACTTGGCAGCACTTTCTCTACCTTGAAGGTACTACTAGTTTGGTAAAATAAATGTGTTATTTTATAATAAATTTTTAAGTTTTACAATGCTATTTTATGTATTATTAGCTGAACAAATAATATTTTCTCTTTGCCAAAACTTTCAAAATGATAAACATTTTTTCAAGGCCACTTAAAAAGCAAAGTTTAATTCAATGACTAATTTTCTTAGTAAACAACTACTTCCTCTCAACAAATGAAAGAGTACTAACAGAAATCAATCCATATCTGTATTGATCAAGTAATTGTTACAACTGTACAATAGTTCAAAACTTTTCAGTTCAATTGCTGACAAAAACAATAATATCTATTGCAAATGAGAGATGTCTAAATAGCTTCCTCTTGTTGACTAGTTCTTAAAAGCAGTGACTGTAGTTGTTTTTCTGCCTGATTTAAAAGTGGAACAAATTTAGTGCAGTTTTAATTGAAAAAAAAAACAATATTTATTTAAAACAATTAATTTTCCTCAGTTGCATATAATTTATTATCAAAACATTTTAGAAAAAAGTTCTTTTTATTAAAAAAATAACAGAAGTTAATTAAATGCAGGAATGATAAATTTATCTGATTATTAAAAAAGTATATTTCACTTAAACAATCACATCGGTTACATTGGAGAGATTTCTGAATTTTTGGGCATATTAAAATCATTTTTATTTATTAAAAACTGTCAGCTGAAAAAAACTTTAAACCTGAATGATTTTCTATAAAAAACACAATCTACAAAATAATAAATTATTTTTTTGTCTTCTTGCACAATGAAGCCTAGAGCAATTCCTATAAGATCTAAGGGTTTGAGATTTTAGAACCATTTATAAATTAAATGAATATAATTTAATCATTTTTGATAAGGTTAAATACCCTTGGTCTGAATAGTATATTAGAGAGCTTTAGCAAAAAAGATAACAATTTATATTATATTAATTACTTAAACTAAGTAATTTTTACTGCCAATCAACAACATATCCAGTCCTTAGCAGGAACTGGAAGATTAACAGCTGTTCCAGTATTTATTTTTTTTTTATAATTAAGGTTATTTTTAAAATTACCAAGATAAAAACTCTTAAAACATATGTTAGCCTTTGTCCATTTTCTTTTTTACCCAAATAAAAACAGCACTTAGATCTCTTAAAACTTGTGAAGGCCACTGCCCCTCGCCCCTTTCTTTCCTTCCCATTTCTCTCTTTCTCTATCCATTTTTCATCCTTGGCCACTACCATGGGACAGACGTCGCATAATAGACAGTAATGGCTCTTCTCCAGAGTGTGCAGTGACACACATCGCTCACACTCAGAATAAATTAAGACCAAACCTAAAAATACCTTTTCATTCATTGTGAAAGAGATCACAAATTTTAGAATAATAAGAACATGCAGCAAAAGCAATATTATAAAATGCAAATTAATTTATATGAAGCTTTGGCTTGCACGAAACTGCTATGTCTACAATTGTACAAGATTTTTGATGAGCCTGTTCAAATGCAAAATTGAAAATTGAAATGAATCTGAATGTTACAATAAAAACGAAACATAAGAACTGCTAGTCTAGAGATTAGATAAAATCACAAAAAGAAATTTAGGAATATTTCATTGCTATTAAGTAACTTGGACAAATGCTAGTTCCATGCTTTATGGATTACTTGTCATGTAAAAAAAAGGGTTTGGCATAAGATCATAAGATCAGGTTTAAAAGTGTGTATCACACAATAAAAATAAAAATCATGTGAGTTGACCTGTATAGCAGGGTTGTCAAAACGATTTAGAGAAGCCGAAGTTGCCAAAAGAGTAGGGGGCACTGGGGTCCAAAGAACCCCCTCCATTTGCACCAGTCGCCATGACTTTCTCTTCTCTACATGTGAACTTCGTGACGACGTATTTTGCAAGTCTACTAATTATTGCGGTGATCTCCCAATCATTATCTGATCTGACATGAAAAGTCCTAACGCTCTCAATCGTGACACACTCAAATTTCATCCATTTTAAACTAAGATATTTATTTTTTTCCTTTCAAGTTCGTTTTCATATCTATTAAATTGTACAGTTTTAATTCCCTCAATGTCATGCTTCCGTGCTGAAAATTGAGCTACAAGCATTTTGAGCAGCCGGCACATTTTTCAGAGTAGCCGGTGAAATGCACCGGTTGCCGGCTTATTTTGACAACCCTGGTATAGGCACTAAACTTAATACTTTAAACAACTTTGGAAAAAAGGAAAATCGGATCCAGTCTCTTGAGCACCAAATATTAAAGATTATGGACAAGCTATGATCCGAAGAATGTAAGCTTTGCAACATCAAAGATAGACTTATGCAGACTTTAGCAAGTATTTGTGATTCCTGAAAACTAAAAATAAAATTAATGTACACGGAGGAAAAGTAATGTATTAATATAATTCTAAAAATTCTTTCTTTCAATTATACCTTTTTTTTCAAATCACAAATTTTATTCTTGCAATGCTCTAAAATCATATAAGCAACCAGTATCATCAAGAGTAGCACAACTGTAAAAATTCAACAACTTTAATTCCTGTTTTCACCTTTTCTATCCTTATTCTATCAACTGATTTAACTCACTTAAGCTCACTAAAATGTCAAAATTGGCAAACCTACTTTCACATATTCTAAAGGCTGCAAAACAATTACGCAAATGTATTAACCTTCTTTTGTTCATTTATTCTTTGCAATTTCCAAGGGTTATTATTTATTGAAAATACTATCAAATGGAATGCTCTGGAAATGCGAACCTACGCAGCAAAATCGAGACTGTGTTTCTCTTTTTTAAATTATAAATTTCTAATCGCATCCTCCTCTTTGCAACCCCTTTTTCTCCTGAAATATTTGAATTAACATTAAAAGCCGACATTTCTCCGCATCATCATGACACCATTCTCATTTGCTTCGTTTTGTTTTAAGAAATCATTTCTGATCAATATTTAAATTATTAGCTTTAACTTTATATCTGCATCACATTTTACATCGCCTATTATCAAGTGTTTAACATATATTATAATTTTATACACAGCTTCTCCTCTTCCAATTTTTTTTATTTTTTTTCTGTTATTTTTTATTCCTTTCTTTCTTTACTTTTTCAACTTTGTGTACATCATATTATGACTTAGGGCTTGCAACTTAATATTTAAAAATAAATAATAATTTTAAAAAAATATTAAATAAATATAATAAATAAATAAAAAAAAGAGTTACTGATCCAAACCCTCAGGGCTAAAAGATTTTAAACCCGTCAGAGTTCCAAGAAACCGCCTTAATTAGCTTGTTATTAGTCACTCTTTCTATACCTTATATAAAACAATGTTTATTTTTAGAACTAGTCCTGGATGAAATATAAAAGAAGCAATAGAAAATATAAAAAAACACCCTAAATAAGAATGAGCTCTCTCCTCAGGGCATACAAGGTAAAAAGCAAACAGAAATTTTGGTTAAAAATATTCTTCAAAATTTATACAAGCAACAATTTCGTTAATTTAATTTCTTGGTTGTTTTCTAGTTTTTCTAAAATCCCTTTTTTGTTTAAAAGAAAGAGTAATAAAATTTTAAGTTTTTCTTTGAAAAAAGCCGTTGAACATTAATTCTAAAAAATGCAAATTTTGCATCGAAATTTCAAAGATAAATACCACCACCTGAGACATGTCTGTCAAGTAGAAAACATTTTCAACGTCATTTCTAACCAAAATTTCACGCAATTATAACTTTATTGTTATATTGTAACTTGAATGACAAATATATCTTGAATACCTTATGGTCTAATTATTTTTTCCTTCCGAAAACCATATCTATTAAAAAACAGGAATTATTGCTATTTCAAAAATAAAGTACCCCATATATGATTGCATGTACGTTTGCGTCTAGTTTTTCATAACTAGTTTTTCAGCAAAAATATAGCGCTTCAGCGATAAACAAGTTCTAGTATAATTGAAATAGGTGGAGAAAACGTCTTTTTAAGCCGAGAATATATATTAAAATCCATAAATTTAACATTTTTGGGAAGTAGTATGTTAGCGAACGTCATTCGAATGCCAGTGCTAAACAGGAAAGTTTCATTGAAAATAAATCGAACCTAAAACATATTTTAAAAGAAACGAAAATGTTCAATATATTGCTATTGAACAAATATTTACATGCTGTTCACATTACTGGCGTACAATTGCCTCTGAAAAATAAGGGAAGAATTTAATACGATGTAAAATCAATCAAAACATAAAAATTAAACTTGAAGACATTATAAAAAAGGTTTCATTCGCGAAATGTGCCTTTATTGTATCACCAAAGAGGTAAATATAAAATGGATTTTCAAAAACAAAAAGAAGAAATTTTTGTAAATTATTTCTTTTTTGAAATTTCCTACAAGGATTGTCAATCGATGTCTAATAAATATTCATAACTACAGTTAAATGTTTTTCATAAGCTATGTGGAGTTTTCGTAACAGAGAATGTGACCGAAAGAAAAACCGCCAGAATTCAATGAAAATTCTAAAACTTCTATTTTGTTCGACTTGGTCTATTTACAAAACGAAACATCTAAACGGGGAATCGAATCTCTTGACCAGTATCGTCTGAATTCGAGCGCTGGAGTAGTATTTTTATATCGCCTAAACATAATTTCATGAAAATGATGAAGTTTGGGGTTAAATCTATTTATGACAATGAGATTTAGATTTAAAGAAGAACCCAAAAAAAGTCGCGCAACGTGAAAATGTTTTCCTGTGGGTGTTTTGTTCCTCGGGATCATAACATTACAACTTTGAACCGCATGAAGCATGAAGCAATATTAAAAAAAAAAACTAAATCCAAAACTGCAAATTCCAAGCTGTAGCTATGCGGAAGTTATCAAATGCAATTTCAGGCTTTGTTACAAGCATTTATTGAAAATTAAAGCGAGAACATACCTTCAACTCTCATATGTCCTTTCGATTCATCAAGCGATGGATTGGGATTGTTTACTGTTGGTTCACAAGTCACCTTGAGGTGAATTCGCCCTCTGCGTTCAGTATGATCTGCCCCACATAGTTTTGGAACTAATTTTCGGCATCGATGATGCACATTCATTTGACAAGCTACAAAAAAGCAATTAAAATTTTAAAGATTCGAAATACACGAATACACATTACAAAGTAAAAGTCAAAGATTTCGAGGCGTCAACCCGTTCCAAGTGCCGAGAGACATCAGCTCGCTCAACATTTTGTAACTATTTCGCTGAAATTTAAATTAACTGTACCTTCACATTTTACCCCTTGGCTAAATAATCCATACAGCAAAGATCCACAGTGGTCGCAAAATGTCGGACTTGTATACGTATAGGTGTTGAATTGATGCGGCGATACAGGAACCTGTGTTAAGAAACAAAATTTAGGATATCATGAATTAATGACATTTCCAGTAAAATAATATAAATAATTCCGTTTTTCAACTAAGGCTTTAGAAATAAAATAAAAAAGCTCACCCCATCCTTTTCGATGTCTGATGCACCAGGACAAACAAAAGATACCAATTCGTGGCAACGTTTGTGGACAGCAAATTCGCATGCTAAAGTGAGAGGATATGAAAATTGGGTTGAGCTTTTGATACAATGAAATTCGTCGGATAGAAACAGAGTCCTTATTTCCACCTACCAGTACACTTGTATCCTTGCTTTCCTACAAAACCCCTAGAAATAAGATAGTCTGATAAACCACTACAGCAAAAACTGAACAACGAGCAATGCAAAAACAACACTCCAAAAGAATTACTTAAAATAATTATGAGAACTGACCATATGAAATCTGTACAGTGGGCACAAAATGTAGGCTGCCTGAAAAATTTTGGTACAAACTGGTGATCCTTTACTACTGACACATTTTTGTGTTTAACAGCACCTCTTCGCCCAATCTGTCGTACTTTGCGGGTGCCCGAGAAACTACTACCGTCCGCCATGTTTGACGTCCAAGCATCGAACCAGCTGCACACTCATTTACAGCGGACAACTCAGATGAGTATGATAGAGTCCTGATGGGTATTAAATTGATGTCCCTTGTACAACTGGAAGGCGTTGAAGATTTTCCAGCATTCAATCGTTTATTACGTGGGAAGGGGGCTGTTGATGTTGGGTTTAATGGTGGGTAATTTTTTCAACTGTATTAGTTTCGGGGATGTAGTATATCATTCTATAACAAAATAAAAGTTTTAAACATATAGATTACTTCACGGTTAGCGAAGGATTTTTATGCACAAGTTGCAATGGTTTGCCAAATGAAGGTTCTTTTAAAAAAAGAGTGTAAACCTGCAGTATACTTCTTTCTATCAACCGTTCAGCATTTAAACAAGAAGACTCTGACTTATAGATACTGTATAATAATAATCAGAGACACGCTAAGACCTTTCGATGCCATCGCGGTATCATCGTCAGGCAAGTGTGTGAAACCTAATTATGGAGGAAAAAAATACCAGTGAAAACAATTCTTATTCATGCAAATTAATAACTTTGCTTTGAAAGAGTCAACTTCAACATTGAGTTCAGGTGAGTGTTCTTTTGTGTACAGTTTCTCATAAATTAAACAGTCAATCTTGCCATATAGCATTTCATAAAGGTGTTTGGAACAACTGTATGAAGTTTGCTCAGATTGAATTGACCGTATGCAGGAGGGGAAAGGGGATAAAAACAACGCGCACGCACCTCTCCCCCCAACGGTTCAAAAAGGTCTACAGGAGTGTACTTAAATAAAACTAAATTTAATAAAAATAAAAACTTTAAGGAATTTTTTTTCTAAAAAAACAATCTCAATACATTAACACTTTTTAAAAAAATGACTAATCTCTTCAAAATGCAAAGCATTACAATAGCTAGTTTATGTTTATCTATCCCAATGACAGAAGATATTAGATGCCCGCACGAGAATACGGATTTTATATTCGATATCGACTTGAACACGAGCAGATTAAATTTGTATTCACAAGCGGACATGTAATATTCTGTTAATTATATAGACACCGATGAAATACCAGGACAACGACAAGAAGAAATAAATTAAAATTGAAATTAAAAATATTTTAAAAATAAAACGAGTGAGATATCGACTTGAACACGAGCAGATAAAATTCGTATCCACGCGCGAGCATGTCATATTCTGTTTATTATATAGACACCAATGAAATACCAGGACAACGATAAAAAATAAAAAATAAAAAAATTTATATTAAAAAATGTAATTTAATTCTATGACTAACTATTGGCTAGATTGAAGTCGTCATGACAACCGTGATATCTTCACACTGTGAAAGATAAAAATGATATCTTCATTGAATACCAAATTTTCATCACTGGAGAAATCCTGGTATTTCATTGGTTTATATATTATAATTGTTTTTCTTCCATGATTCAACTTGGAAGCAACAACGAACAAGAAGAAATAAAAAACCAATAATTATTATCACATCTTTCTCCCTTTTGTGTTTGTGAATTGATAAACATAGGTTGTTGTAAAACGAATATGATCTTTAACATTACCTCGGCTCCTCAGCTTTCTCCCGTTGAAATGTTCCCCGGTGGGGGCTTCCATATATCGTAGGGCGGAGATGATCGTCGGAAATTTTCAGAAATACCCCTACCGGAGTCTTACGAAGGTGGGCGTGGCAACATAAGATTTTTACCCCTAAAAAATACCAGCTAAAAATGAACAAATTTATAATTTTTAAGCATTTTTAATAGTTCCAGAGACGTCAACTTCAAACATCTTCATTATGTAATATGTCATTATCTTAAAAAGATACCCTAAAAGATACCAGCTTAGACTTTGGTGGCTTAAAAACCTTTTAGACACCCTAAAAGATTCCAGATCCCTGATTTTGACCCCTAAAAGATACGACGATCATCCCCGCCCGTTGCCAACTGGAGTCCCCCTCCCGGGAAATGTTGTCTACTATAATGTGTTGTTTTGCAACACCAACCGATCAGCGAATTAAAACATTCGGAATCTTTTGCCGTGATATTGACAAAGGAAATTTCTTTTGTTTGAAAAGTTTGGTAACAGGACTAAACTTCTTTATGAAATTGGCTGTTGGAATTTGCAAGTCCCAAAAGTAATGGCAGAAAGTAACCAATAACTGGGTCAAACGTCAGTGCTGAAACATGTGTGAAATTACAACCGAAACGGCGAAATTAAACTGGTTAAGTTTTGCTCAAAATCATTTGAGTGTTTGAATTTGCAGTAAGATGCAGTGGAGATAGTATTGATATTAACAGGAATGATCAGTGAGATCCGATCCATGTCTTCCAAATTCGTTGTAATCCCTTTACAGCTCAAGCAGGTAACACAGAAATCTTCTTTCAAATATTGACTTGATAACTTTCATTCCGAATATCGTGGGAAAAATTTCGAATAATTTCTGATTTTAGTATGGTATTTTTACAGAGACAAATCAAACGGATTTTGAATTCCGAAAAAAAATAAAGAAAAACTGTGCAGTTTATGCCAACTTTTAGCATTTCTTCCAAACAAATCAATAGATATTGTTTAAGCTGACAAGTCAGCATTTAAATTTAAAACTGTTAAATGTTGCCATTTGAATCAATTAGACAACAGCATCTTACACTTTTCAAGAATTATTTCATTCCCTTTAAGTGTAAATACTTGCTTAGAAATATTTCATACTTGTTATAAATGGTTAGACATCACAGGCGGTTTTGAAAAAGACTTAAAAACTTTGTACTAAAAGTCATCGTCAAGAGAACTTGTGCTTGTTCATTGTGTTATCATATTTTTAAATTTGACGAATGTATCAAAAAATGTATGAATAAAGCTAATTAAGAAGATGCTATTAAAGTACATATTATCAATCGTTTTAACTTTTAGCAAACCGAATTGTTTGATGTTGTTCTTTTATCGGATTTGAAATAACCAACGAAAGACGGATCTCTCTGGCAAAACAAATTTTGATGTGCAACTCCGTTGAAGAAAGACGTATAAAACGGATAAACGAATGAAGGGAAGAAAAAATTTTTCAACAATTATAAAGAAATATAATAGTTTGCCAATATAGAAGCAAGATATCGAAATAGTACAAATTTGGGAAAGCTAAACAGATACATGATTTGGGTTTTATATTCCAGTAAACAAAACTTTCACTAGCTATTCACTCACTCTTAGAAATACAACAAATTTAGTGTTAGTAAGATAATTTTGAAGGAATAACTGAGGTTTTCGTTCTTAAAGATTACCGTTATGTTAAATTGAAACATTTTAAAGGAAAGCACGAGCTTGGTCAACCAAACTTTTCCTGTTTTGAGAAAACTACTTCTTTGTTTTACTTTACAAGTAAATTTATTTTATTGTTCGTGAAAAAACATTTCATTTGGCTGTAATTCTGTAGTCACTGAAAAAAATGAGACTTGCGCAATGCATTAACAAAATGACCTGCGCCTGCGCATACCAAAATGACCTGCGCCTGCGTATACCAAAATGACATGCCCGTACGCATACTAAAATGACTTGCGCCTGCGCATACCAAAGTGACCTGCGCCTGCATATACCAACATGACCTGTGCCTGCGCACACCAAAATGAACTACGCATGCGCATAACAAAATGACCTGCGCATGCGCATACCAATACAAAATATACATGTGTATAATAAGTATACCCGCGTTTGCAATTCTTAGATTATATTGTTACAAATGATACTCTTGGATTTATTGATGTTGTTTCCGTTCGAAATAATTGTTTACATTCATCTTAATGTAATTAGAAAAGAAGCAACCTTCTTTTCCTGAAAGCTGAATTATCTTCAAACAGGGCTGACAACAGAAATATTCACTGAAACATCAACTTGTAAAATGTAAATTACAACTTGTAAAACCGCTTAACATTTCGAGAATTTATTTCGAGCGTATATTTTACCATAGTTAGTCTCGCTGGACTAACTATGATTTAACAGGTTGAAAAACCTTTTAAAAGTAAAACGAACGCAACTAATGTTAAATCTTAGAGGACATCTTGTCCTTGTTTTCAAAGATTTAATATCACTAAATAGCGCTAACTTACGTACAAATTTTGTGATAAATTTATGCAACATAAATCAAACTACAAGTTACAGGGCAACTAAAAACTATCGAAATCTTCAAAATGTATAGCAAACTGCCGGTTTCGAAAATGCTACAAAATCCTTTGAGACGGGTAAAATTTTGAGAATGGACCTACGGTTTAACTTCCTTATCCGAGAAGACGCGAAGGTTTAACCATTTGCAGATGTAAGAACAAAGGCAGCACCTTCTGCTCAATTATTTTAAAATCCTGAGGGTTGGTCCGGCCTGGAATCGAACCCGAGCCTCCCGCTCGATAGAGTAGCACTAACATGCGGCGGTAAAACAAACATAAAAAGGAAAGCTAATTACTCGTGTAACTTCTACTTCAGCAAGTAGAATGTACTGAATAAAAAAAGATTAAGATGTGCTCGGGCGGACGTGGTTGGCGCAGTTGTGTGACCTTCTTTTCCGCCTAAGCCAACTCAGCTTTCCATCCTTCCGGGGTAGGTAAATGAGTACCGGCATTTG
>JAOEHV020228392.1:0-12763 GCA_025447995.2 Isaurus tuberculatus | reverse complement strand
AAATAGTCGAATGATTTCAAAGCAGTCTAAGAAAGCAATAGAACTTATAAAGAAAAGCTCACAATACCGGATGACATGTGGTTACATATGTTAGATATTAGAAGTGTTTAGATATATTTTAAGGAATGATAACCTAAGGTCCGCTTAAGCTTAAAATGCACCCATCCGTAGGAAAAGCTGCGTACGAGCCTGGACAGGGCCGCGAAAATTGGTTAATGCGACGAAGAGCTATTGCTCAAAACATCAGTCTCCTATTTTTATTAAAGCGCTGATTAATTGTACATTATCATATTTCTTGACACAGGGAAAAAGGGACTCTAGCATATACCGATACTTCAAGCTGGCCAAACTTCCATCGCGATGTTTTAACATCGTCACAAACTTGATAAGAAGGCACGAGACAGGGCAAAATATCGGTAAAAGGCGCCGCCAGTTGTTAACAGGTACTTCATCAAGTTATATAATAATTATGATGATAACAACAATAATAAACAAGTATTTCATTCCTATAAAGTATTAAATTTCATTCATTTTAATTTGTGTGTTTATTGTTATTGCAGGTTCTGCTTTTAGATTTATCGATTCGCTCGATGCAAACAAGGACGAGGAGCACATATACTCAATGTTGGAACGTTGGGACAACACAGGTGTGCCTCCTCAGCGTGAAAAGGTATCAATGAATTCTCATTTTTGTACATTGAAACTAAGGGCGTTTTTTTTTTCATGGATATAACTTTACATTATACTGCTTTGTAAAAATGTGGATGCTGCAAAAAAAACTAACATCACATCAAAGTTCGTGAAAAGTAGTTAATACCTGTTTTGTACACATATAATCTTTCCTTCTACTGAACAGCTGGAGGTACTGAAATAGGACCTTTAATTAGAGCCTTAAAAGTTTTAGACCTTTTTGACGTTGGGATTGATTTCCCTAGAGTTGCTAAAAACAAAATGTGAGTTGGTTAAATAACATTCGTTACCGACACAAATCAATATTTTATTTTATAATCAACTCAGCAATTATTTTATAACTGAGTTTTGTATTGATATAGCTTTGTCTGTTTTGTAGGAAAGGAAATCATCTGAAACAATTAAGGAAAAAAATTCAAAAATAAAAAAGCTGTTAAGCGTAAGTATGCTTTTTGTGTCTATTAACGAGCAACATTTATCCTAATTTAATGAAAATATTGAAATAGAGTTTGCTGAAACTGCATAAAATATAACGTCATATAAAAACTCCTATCGTCAACTTCGTAATCTACTTAAAGCGATGAGCAAACATTTCAACCTCAAGAAGGTAATGGAAAGTTGTAATTTTAAAGAAAAGGTTGAGTAGTTTTTTCAACGTGAAAAAATATTTTTGTGGTCATAAATCTTATAATTTAATGCCATACATCGAACTGGCTGTGCTCTAATGTAACAATGTATATAAAACAGAACATCAAACCTACATAACATATATTAAAATATATGATATATTTTTTTACAGGACCTGCGTGTTAAAGAAGAAGAATTAAAAAAACTTGCTGGCGAAGCAGCCAATTCACACAAGGTTAGCTGGGAAAAATTTTAGGGGTTTTCTTGCAGCAGGCTTTACAACAATACTGAATTACCGTTATGCGGAATATTGCATATATTATAACACATTTAATGAAATATAGTGCAAGAATTAAATTTACTAACCCGATGCTCTTTTTTGTTTTTAAAAAGATGAGCCTTGACCTAGAGGCAAAAAATAAAAAACTTGAAGGAGAGGTGCAAGGGCTAAAAGAGGTATATAAGTGTTATCTGTAGATACGAAATAAATTGTTGAAGAAATTGAAAAAAGTTAGTTTTCCTCAGAAAGTTTACCTAACGAATTTACTCGCTACTTTTTAGGTCGTAAAAAGCAAGGACAGTGACATCGATTTCCTAATAGCGGAAGTTGGAAAATATAAAGAGATACTAAAACTCAAAAACCGCCCAGTATCTTATAGTTTGTAGAAAACTTGTTAGCGTTAGAGTACTTAGTTGTTAGAGTACTTGTTAGCTTAAAAAGTATAATGAATGGGCAAGTGTTTAATTGCATACAATAACAAAACCGATAGATCTTGGAGAGTCAAGCGGAAACAATGAAATCTTTTTTTCTTCTAAGATTAGAGCAAAACGTACGGCTCGCTATTATACATACGAGGATCATTTTATTTTAGCACCCCTAATAATTTGTTCATTGTAGACATCCAAATTTTGACCATTGATACTATAATTGTCACCCCACAGAAACTACAGTTAATGAAAGTACGGGATCAAAATAAGGTAAGGTTGTTCAAATGCCTCATACCAAGGTTTTAATTTGTTCTTAATATAACTTAATTTAATACTTGCAAACTCTTGTAAACCTTGTTCGTTGTAGTGTTCTTTTTATCAAACTTCAGCTTGTGTAAATAATATGAAATCTTTAGAACATCCAACCTACATATCTAGATATCTACATATATACGCCTCCGTCTAAGATACGTGTTTGACATTTCTGACATATTTACCTTTGTCAATAGGCAACTGATCATGAGTTAAAGCCAAAAAAGGAGGTAAGAGAGAAAAAAAAGGTTGTTTTTTGGTTATTAGGATTTAAATTTCATTAAAATGATGACTGGGCATCCTTTTTAAATATGGAAACTGTTGATTGATATTGAAAATGCCACTTCAACTTTTCCTCTAAGCTAAACCACTTATTTTAGAAACTAGTAATGAGCAGCTCGAGGAAATTGCTTAAATCTAAATGTTATTATTTTAGGTGCCAACTGACCAACTAAAAGACGTTTCTGCATCACACAGTAGAAACAAAAAGGAAATTCAAGACATAAAACGAGTAAGAGCCATTTTTTCTTTAAACTTGACGAGAACATTCACCGATTGCTTAAAAAATAAATAAATTATCAATATTATCATCGCCGTAAGAATGAAGAAGCTGACGAAGGGCTCACGCTCGAAACGTCAGATTCTTCATTCTTACGGCGATGATAATTTATTTATCAACACTATCTCAAGTTTGTATCTAATCGCCGACGCATTAAATAGTTTTTTTAAATAGTTTTTTTAAAAACTATTTACTTAATTTTTAAAAATTTTAAATCTTGTATTTTCCAGAAACTGATAAAAACTGACGATGGAAACACCGAAAACGAAAACAAGCGTCCGCTGCTAGATGTAAGTAAATATCTGTAACGGTCAGTGTTAGTATAGGTAATCACATGGGGCCGAGTTAAATTAAGGATTAATTGCACGAGTGTTTCCAATTTTTTCCAAAATTCTAGTATTTTTGTTTTCACTAGAAAACATTAAATCTATAATTCCGTTTTCATTAACTTCGGCAAACCGCGAAGCCATTGTTGCCAAACCAGTGACCAATCAGCACCGAGTAATTTTGCCCTCTATGTTATAAGTAGAGCTATTATAATTGATATCTTTTTTAATGTAATGTTAGCAACCCTTATGTTGACCATGAATTTATGAACGTTTACAAGACTTGAAGACTCTCAATGTTTCTATGCCTTTAACTTTAAGTACTAAAGTAACCACATATTTTAAGTAGTTCAATCTGTAAATATTTTCAGGTTGTATAATTATTTAGACTCTGGAAGATCGACTTGTTTACGTTATAACATCAATTTTTCAGAAACAAACTGTGGAATGCAGTTCAGCGCCAGTCAGTAAAACCAATTTAAGAACTAAACAAGTAAGTGTGATTGTCCCTTCAGCTCTTCAGAAAGTTGAAAGTAAATTAAAAATATTTCATTATATATATTTCCCTACATATTTATTTTACGCTGACGATTTTAACCTGAATTTAGCAAGTAAAATTCCTAGACTAAGGAGTTACAGCGTCCGATTAGATCATTAGTTTATTAACGGCTTTATGTGATACTTTATAATAATACAACTTAAAAACATCTTTAAAATTGCCGCCTTTCAGGATATATAATTTAGCAACGAAAAAAACCGATAAATTTTCGAAAAGAAATCGGGTCAAAAAGACTTAAAAGAAAAATATTTTTGTTTGTATCAATTCTCTATTTACAATCTCATTTTGTAATATTGCTTTTCTTCTCTCTTCTTCAAAGGAATTCGTCGCGGTTTTTTTCTGGGAGGGCAATTACCTGGCTGAAGTGATCTCAAACGCGCCATCCACCTTAGAGGTTAGATTCCTCACCATTTCAAAGAAGAAGGTGGATGGCCAGCAAGCATACTACTTTAAAAAACATCCTGAAACGAATTTCATTAAGAGAAGCCAGGTGATTTGCCCTCTCCAAATGATCAAGAAAGACGACAAGTGGTTGCTTGTAAAGCCTTTACAACAAGATATCGATGGGGCATACAAATTAAGAAAAAAAGTAAGTTTTGCACAGGATTGCTTCAACACCGTAAATTTCTTGTTATAAGCCTCACCTCCCCCCCCCTAACCCCCCGCGTCTAAGCCCCTCCGGTTACAGGCCCCTATATACAAATATATATATGGCAAAAAAATAATGATCAGGGTGCTGAAAACGGTTATATTATCATTGACATTACGGACGAGTTAGCCCTTCGTCTGAGCAACTGTAATTTTTAGGTTGAAAAGTTTAATCATCGCCGTTAGTATAGAAGGAAGCAAGTTTCTAGCTTCAGCCCGTTATTAGAGCAACTCCCTCCTCTTTTTGCTGTGTGATTAAACATTTTAACCTATAGTTGATTAAATTCATGTTTTGTATATACACTTATAAAGGTTTTCTTTAAGTTTTTTTTAAACTTTTGTGTCAAGTTTGAAACTATCGGTTTCAGTTTTCTCAGACAATGGTGAATTTCGACAGGTTATCTCAAAGTGGACAGTTATATCAGAACAAGATCTTGACACAGTTGTTGCCAGGATTCCAGGAGCACAAGTCCTTGTCAAAGATTTCAAGACCCTACAGACGCAAATGCCGTCTGTTGAGGAGGATATAATGGAAAGCTGGCATGAAAAAGTATACCACCCAATGTTCGATGATCAAGGATTCAAATTGGGAGAACTGAATGATGAAGTAAGCTTTTAAAATAGGTTAAAAATTGTTAGACACTGATTTAAAATATGAGTAAGACGTTACAAATATGAATAACAATATTAAAATGCATAAGCTCGCTTAAAATACGGACAAGAAAACAATGTCTATTGTTCTATTAGAAGGAAAGTTTTTACAAAGACATGTAAGCTTTCAAAATTGGGGCGATCTCTAACTGCCTCGCATCTGCACAACCTCCTTTTTAATTCATTCATGCTTCTTAAAATTATTTCTGGCTCATGTTAGGGGCAAAAAACGAACAAGACTTTTAAAGTTACAGGAACTCTAATATTTTATGTTAAAAAGGACTTCTGCTTGTAATGCGGGTTTCGTAATCGTTTTATCTAAGCTTCAATCGACCTACCCTCTGTAAGTTACTGCTAAGTGTCTTAAATGTAATTTGTTTTTAAAATTAAATATTGGCTAGAGACGCAAAGTCCATTCACGTCGTCGAAGTATAATTATTTATTAGACCAAGATACTGAACCAATCAAAATGCGCCTAAACTTTTCTTTTTATATTTCAAAGGTTGTTAATTTTGCAATGAAACGGATTGAAATGAAGTGTAACAAGGAAAAGGTTTGTGTAATCACCTTTAGCTAATATGAAATCATCATTTTCGGTGTCGCTGACATATTATGAGATAAAACGTGACTTCCGACTTAACGTGGAAAAAGCACACCCTCGAACAGTGCGCTAAGGCAAACAAGCTACTGGAACTTATACGCAGATGTGCGATTGATGTCCAAAGCTCAAGAACCCGCAAAACCATTTACTTAGCCACTGTACAACCAACTCTTGGATACGCAACTCAAGTGTGGTCTCCGCAGACAATCGACCTTATAAAACGCATCGAACGCGTCCAGCGTCGCGCTTCCAAGTTCATCCTGGATCTGCCCTTTTTATGCGAGGATAGCTGCAGAGATAGGCTTTTGTCAATTGATATTGTACCTATCTGTTATTGGCACGAGTTTCTGGACTTAGTTTTCTTTTTTAAGGCCACCAATGTTATCTTCTCTGTTTCCAGAACGCATTGTTCACACGAGGCTCACAAGAGCAAGCGCTAACTACATGGACCAAAGAAATGTGGCACTTCTACTTATCAGCGCTCTTTTTTCGTAAGAACCTCAAGAATCTGGAACTCTCTCCCCTCCCAACTAAGACTTTAACACGTAACCCTGAACCAATTTAGATCTTTACTTTTGTTATATTACAAAGATGCTCTTACTTCGCGCTTTGATACTGAAGACCCTAGAACCTGAAAATCTATTTGTTTAAAATGTAATACGCTGCGCAGTCTCTCAAAAAAATGTTGTTTTAGTTTTAAATATTACAGTGTTTAGCATAATTCTTAACCTTATTAATTTAGGGCCCACAGAAATTGGCTTTAGCTGTTGTGGTTACCCTGCCTTTTGTAACTGGCATAATTCCAAGGCGAAGTTTAATAAATAAAATAAAATAAAACCAATGGAAACCAAACAACATATCAGTGTTATGGTTCGTATCACCTATAATCCCATAACTCATAAGAGAGTTGAAACACTTCAGACAGATAAGGTTATATGGAAACAAGTGCTAATCAAAAATTTCAAATAAACCCCTAATTTTAGTACTGGGACTTAGAACATAAAACACCATGATATTTTTAGATACTTTAGAAATTCTTTTTAACTTAAGATATCTACGTTGGATTCTCAGGGACAAAGATCCGTTCTGGCAATAAATAGTGCATTAATGCAGAATGTTCAGAACACAAAACCGACCACTGAGAGATGACTGAAAAAGGTACATTGCTATACATTTTCATTCAGACTACTGATTGGAACGAAAGGTCCTAGTAATGCTTCTGGTATAATAAAAAAGCACTAATCGACTTCAAAGTCCTAGATGAGCGGTATCCTATATTTAACAAAGCGGCTCGGAAAATATCCACCATTAGCATATACCCAACCAGCATATAGTGCTTTTCGAGCGCTCTGATTGGTTCCCTAAAAAGTGAATATCCAGGATACTCACTGATTAGCGATCGGGAAAAACAAGATGGCGTCGCGGTTTCCAAAAGGTGTACGTGAAGCTGAAATTTTAGAGATAAATAATGCGGCAGTTATCGAAAACACAAAAAAGTCAATAAAATTTGGTGTTAACGTATTTCGAGGTAAGTTTTAATAATTGTTTGATTCATGAACAACTTTTTCACAAGTCTTGAAATATGCGCGCGGCGGCTTGGCCCCGGATGAAAAGTATATATTTTTTTAAAAAAAGCATGTTTTTCACTGATTCGCCGGTTGGTTATGTGCTAGTGTAATTATTCACCTCAGTGTCGGTTAAGGCCCAATATATTCACCCCCACTTCGGTGAATAATTACTCACTATTCACTTCCACTTCGGTGAATAATTGTTTTAGTATATACCACACAAGCTGAATAACTAGCGGATCAAAGAGTAACTTTATTTGTGACAATATACCAACAAATGGTAACGGGAAGCCATTTTGTTTTTCTTCGGCTGCTAAGAGGTGAATAGTACTTGGCTAATCACCTCAGAGCTAGCCAATCAGCGTGCGCGAAAAGTACTATTACCTTGTGTGTTATATATTATAAATTTCTAATATTGGTTGTGTCTACCTCTTTATCAACTGTATGAGCAAATCCAACTAATCCGCTACTATTTTCTTTTAGGTGGACATTACTGCATACGCAACAGTTTTATTGCCAATGTGTTTAAACAGACACTGGACACTTGGAGTAAGTGATACTAAAGCTATCTGAGTGCTAAAATGTGACGTTATACAACAACATACAACAGAAATTCATTGATTACGCGCTGACACCCCTCCACATTTTCTCTCTAAAAATAAAGTTAAACGGTTTGATAAGTTATGGAAGGGACGTCAGTGATAAACATTGTTTCATACATATAGTTTCGATGTTTTAATTTTAAGTATATTCGGTAACAACCTTAAAAACTAACAAATTCTATCTGACACTTATGATAGGTTTTAAAACCAAACGAGAAGATTATCTACTACGATAGTTTGGGTGGATCTGGAAACTCTTTTTTCAATTTTATAAGGTATGAAAATGCGTATACGTTGTGAATTTTTACATTTATTTAAGGGTGAAACAAAATCAGTAGTAATACACACGTTTAACATTCAAAACCATTTATTGGATCTGTAACTAAGTCAGTATTATATTATTTTCTTGTGTTGTTAAATATAAGAAGGAACCAGTTAGGAAAATTGTATTCAATAAACAATTTAATTTCGCCTGCCTCCGCTACGATGGTTGTTAAAAACCCGCGCTTAGCAAGAGAGCGTGGACACTATTCACAAAATGAAAGCAAAAGTTCAAAATGATATCCAGCGATAAGACATATCTACGTTATCTTCTGTTTTAACTTAAATAACATTTGAAACTCTTGGTAAAAGTTTAAAATTGTTAACTTTATCTTTTATAGAACATTTCTGTTTGCGCGAGAATTGGAGCCGGAGCTGGATGAAGTAAGATTGAAACTTCCAAAACAAGAAGATGACATTATATAGTTGTGGTGTTTTTGTTATCAAGGTATGCAAACTAATCTCTGATTGATAAACAATCAAAAATGCACTGGAACCAAGAAAAGTTCCAAAAATAGTATTGTTTACAAAGTTATCATCGTTGAACATAATGATTTTTAATGAACAGAGCTGATCACTCAAAATCAAGATTATTGTCTGAATTATTTGGTTTCTTGTTTTTCTGCAGATGGCTGAGGAAATTTGCAAAAACAACATTGAGCCAGATTTTGGTCAAGTAAGCTTTTTTTTAAAAAAAAAAAAATCTTAATGCCTTAGTTATTAATTAATGCGTGTAGGAACTGAGGCCTTTTTATTTAAGTTTATAGATAAACTCATCTCAATTAAGTTTTGTTGAATTTGAACCTCAGGAAAATTGGTTATGAACAGTTTATTACATAACGGCAAACCCCACCCGTAAACTTTTGAGCCACTACTAACTAATTAGCAGCAGTACAACAGATATATTCTATGATGAACGAAAAACTAAAATAATAGTCTCTTACATCTTTGCTATTTTTCCACAAATTACTTTCATGAAATCAACATGTTTTAGTGCAGTAAATCAACGAATGACCCTAAAGGGCATTGTCGCCCCTGTTCATTAATCGCTTTTGTTATGTTAAAACACTTACTCTGTCTTTTTATATATTGTTATAGAAATAAATTATTTAAGAATGAATCTTCACTGAACAATATGCATTTTTGGAATAGAATGACGTAGAAGCCTTGCGATTTAAAATTGCCGAAGATATTGTGGCAGCTTCAAGTGAATGAGGTAAAAAAATTAGTGCGGTTATTTTTATTGTTTCTACAAAACGCTTTCAGCTAGTTAAGGATTGTGGGTTATGTCATCGCACAATCATAACTTATTTGATACACTACAGAATTCATTGTGTTCTTTGGTAACATGCTCTTCGAGCATAATTCTACCCAGATTGTTCTTAATATTTTTTAAGACGAAGAGAAAAAGTTTTTTCAGACCGATTTTATTACATGAGGAAAGGAAGAAATCGTTATCACAATCCCATGTAAAGGAAGTGCATAAAAAAAAGGGAACTGAAATTTTAACCAAACATTGGATATTGTAACAGGGTTCATTGAAACTAATTAGATATTTCATTTTCTTTTCATTTACAGTTCCAGAAGTTAAAAGCTGTCAGAGAACCCGGAAAGAACTTTATACATGCAACCATTTTAATTCTTTCTTTGTGACTTTTTCTACCCCCAGCATGAGGGAATGTACAAATACAAAGAACTATATTATATTGTCAAAGTGTTCTTAAAAGTGGAGCTAGAGTTTTCAATTTTAGCACTAAGTTTTAACTTCATAACAAAGACCCATTCGATAAGGTCTGTCTATTCGATTGATCCTCGAACATGTCTCCCCTATAGCTCTCTGTCTATCTTTCTATCACTAACTTCTTCTGTGACTTTCTGTGATAATATACTTGAGTAGCTCCTGCAAAATGAAATATTAAGAATAAAATTATTGTTCTAAAGTTGTAACTAAATGTACAGCATTGTATAGAGGCAATATCATTGCAGTAAAAGCCTAGACTAACGAAAAAAATATCCCGGTTGTTTTAAAAAGACTCTTTATGCATGTTTAGTTAAATCGTATGCTTATGGAAAAAAGGTCACTGATATAAGTTATAGCACGGAATTTATAGAGTTAAATAAAAATAGCCCTCTCTGTGTTTTTAAAGTAACCCACGTGTAAATCTCTTATGCTCACGGGGGCCTGGTGGTGGATAAGTAACTAACTTCACCTCAAAAATCTCCCCTATCGTTTCCACATAAAAGCACCGCAGTTATCGTGGCCTTGTTATTTTGTTTCACAAGACAAAATTGACTAAGAATATAATTATAAATCTGAAATTATAAATCAAAATAGTTTAATAAAGTACTGCAAATTTGCTTAATTTTCCAAGTGAGGCCGAAGGTACCCGAACTAAGCAGACCCACATCTTTTATAAAAACACAATTTCTTTTATAAAAACGGATGAGAAAGTGACCGTAATTTATGATTATACAGAACTATTAAAATATCGTCAGTGTCAAAACAACATCCTGATTGCTTCTGCGAAAGTAGATCCAAAATGAATTCGAAGAAAACTTGAAGACTGTACTTTCAAGCTGGTACTGTAATTAAGCCGTCTGACAAGCAAAAATATTTTAAAGACGCTTTGGACGCCAGAAGCTTTTAAAACTACTCTGCACGCAAATTTTTGCTACCTTTCCCCACTCAAAAAAGGGGGTACATTTTCTACGCGATTATCGTAATACCGTTCCGTTCCGAAATCGCATCACTCATGCATATGTATCTTATTAAGAGTCTCTTCCAGTAAAATTTGTTTTTTTTAAAGATACCTTTCTCTGCGAAAAAGTTTTTTTTTAATATCAAAAGGGTCTTTTCAGTTATAAGATACTCTTCACGCAAAGTTTTATTTGGTAAATATACCATTCATCGAACAGAAGTATCTTTTTTAAGATATTTTCCGCTCAAATGAATAAGTTATCAAATAATCTCCACGCAGAGGTTTTTTTTCTTTTATTAAAATACCGTTCCCCACGCAAAAGTATCTTATGAAGGTACTCTCAACGCAAAAGTTTTTTTCAGTTACCTTCCCGCTGCGCAAAAGTATTTGATTAATATATATAATAATATATTTTAATATATTAAAAGGGTCTTTTTAAGATACTCCTTCCACAAAAGTATCTTATTAAGACACTCTTCCCACAAAAGTATCTTATTAAGATACTTTTCCCACAAAAGTATCTTATTAAGATACTTTTCCCGCAAAAGTATCTTATTAAGATATTTTTCCCGCAAAAGTATCTTATTAAGATACTCTTCCCACAAAAGTATCTTATTAAGATACTTTTCCCACAAAAGTATCTTATTAAGATACTTTTGCCACAGAAGTATCTTATTAAGATACTTTTCCCACAAAAGTATCTTATTAAGATACTTTTCCTACAAAAGTATCTTATTAAGATACTTTTCCCACAAAACTATCTTATTAAGATACTTTTCCCACAAAAGTATCTTATTAAGATACTTTCCACTACTAGTTAGCGTAGTTTGAACTTTTACCATTTTATTAAGATCCATTCAAACAGAAAAAACTAATTTGTTTCCTTATAAACTAAAGAGTTCCATTCTGTTCTTGATAAATTTTGTTTGCCAAATATTGAAATAATGTTTTTATTTTTTTTGGCTTGAAAACCTCGCCAATAAAACAATATTTGTTTTGAATCAGTGCAAGTGATTTTACGTTGAAGATACAAAAACTTCGACGAAATCTATGGTTTCGCTTTTAAGCAATGCTGTGAACTTTTTTTAAACTTGGTTCAGTGAAGTCTTTTTTTAAACTTCCGGCTGTAATAATGTGCACAAATACTAGTTCTGAAAAAAATTATTTCAAGATAAGATGACCACAGTATCATAAAAAATTATTCGTCGCTTTGATTGTCAGTGAAATAATTTGAATTCGGATTTAAGTTCAAGCAAACGCTATTTCTGTTCAGTGCAAATTAAACTTTGCTTTGAACAACACGCAAACAAGTCAACCTCGAATCTTTGAAAAACATGACTCTATCTTGTATTTGTCACTGAATTCTCGACGACCATATTTTAAATGTATTTCTTTATATACGAAAAAAACGCTTTAAGATGCAACTGTTCTTTTCAGATCATTCCAAATTGCCAGTCCTACGTTTTATTGATCTATTAAAATGTGTGAAAGAGATGCGAAGCCGAAAGGTCGCATCCATTCACGATGCCGATGGACATTACGCCAAGTTGACCTTTACTCAATTTCAGTTTACAAATTTACAAAGACTCGAATTTATGTAGGAACAAGTTCAACCAAAAAATATTGTATTTTACTAAATGTTGGGCAAAATATAAAACAACATCTTCGGTAGACATTGTTGTGAGTTTGTGAATAACAAGATAAGAAAGCGCGTCATGCTCGTGGCTTGCGAAATTCAAAAACATGCAGTTATTCATGTCTTGTGGAATGAAAATGACCCTTTTCGCAAAATAATCATTGAAAAAAACAAAAACCAAAGATTGAATAGCTCAAGAGGACGATCATATCTTTGGCTTCAAAGAGTGAAGTTCCTATAAACAGTGTAAACGGGG
>JAOEHV020228296.1:0-12769 GCA_025447995.2 Isaurus tuberculatus | reverse complement strand
AATAATCGTCTGCGTAACGATCCTTTAGAATGGAATACAATATTTCTTAACTTTAGTTGCTATACGGACGTTTCACTATGATTTTACTTTGTTCCTATTAACAATGATAAACCTACAGACATTAAATCTTTTGGATCTTTCTTGCAACACTGTTATTGTTTTGTCATTGTCTTCTACTTTGTAGTCACTCCAGGCATAAAGACAAGATAAATCTGATTAACAGGAGAAACCATCACCTTAACGGAAAGTTTCATACCAGAATATCTTGAAATAGAATATCTTATTGTTCTTTTGTTGAAAACAATGTAGTGCAATGCCTCATTTTGGAACGCCTTGTAGTGGCTCTTCCCGCTGCAGGAATTCTTATTGTGAAACACCTTTTTGTCAGAAACCTAAGTGTGGAACTTATTTTGGGGAACATCGTTTTGCATTACGTCTTTCTTTAGAAAGTCTTAATGTACAACACCCCTTAAAGAGAGAAAACTTAATGAAAAATTCATTTTATGGAACAGCTTGTGGCACGTCTAACTAAGGAAAGTTCTACCGTAGAGCACCTTATTGTAAAAAATCTTAAACGTGGAACGCTATTTTGTTAAAATTTCTTTTTTAGAACACTTTATTGTGATAAACCTTAAATGTGGAAAACCATTTTGTTAAAAAATCTTTTTGTAGAACACCTTTTTGTGATAAATCTTAATCGTGGAATTCAATTCGGTTGAAAGTTATTTTCGCAATCTTTTGATTAGGAATCAGGTAAGAAATACATATATAAATTCGAAAAACATTACTTCTAAATAAGTTGAGTTTGATTGTATATTTAGAATTTTCAAAATTTGTTTAATTTACTAATCCCGTTTCTCAAACTAAAAACATATACATACATAAATACATACTTTATCGAGCAGTTCACTGTAGGATTTTACAGTGATCAAGTACATAATAGTAACAATTTAAAATATAGCAAATTTCTGATAGCTAATGAAAAAATTCTAAAGTTTAAAAGTTTAAAAAGGTATATGAAAATTATTTACAAGTATAAGGGGAAAATTGTATGATAAAAAGGATTACAGGCGGTAAATTTACATTGATCTTATGAAGCAAAAAATTATGTCGTTGATTTATTTTTAAGAATTCGTTTGAAAACATAGACGTTGCTGCTCTTTTGAATAACTTTATCCAATCCGTTCCACAATTTAGCTCCGCGGTAGCTAAAAGTCGCTGCCCAGTGGAAGTTCTATAAAATGGTGTATTGATTTTATAACAGTTTGTTGTTTTATCTCACTAAAAATTTGTTACTAGAGCCGAAATCTCTGGAAGCTTTAAGGGCCGCAGCCCGTCATGCATTTGAATGTGAGAACGGCGTCTCTCGGGTAGGGTTGTTGTTTCACAGGTAACCAGCGTAGGGTTTTAAGCACTGGTGTAACGTAATCATATTTCCTCGTTCCACTTATTATGTGGGGGGGGGGGGGGGGAATTCTGGACAAGTTGAAATTTGCGCAAGTTTTATCCTAGATGTTAGACCAGACTGTTGAAAAATACAGAAGTATACTGAAAACTAGTGTGTTGATTATCAGTTTTAACAGGGCCGGACTGAAAGCATGTTTGGCGCGGTTGATCTGAGCGAGCGTGGAAAACCACGATGCAGTAGTTAACGACACATGTTTATCAAATGATAGAAATGAATCAAATGTTACTCCTAGATCTTTGACTGTCTGTTCTGGGACTAATTCATTGCCTAGTAAGAAAAGTTTGAAACTTATCAATTTGGGAATCATTTGGCGGCTGCCGAAGATCATTAGTTTTGTCTTGTCTGGGTTAAGCAGGAGACAGTTATCGAAGCACCAGTAAAAAATCTTCTGCAGATTGGAGTTTAGGTTTTCTTCAGCTGTGTGAGAGTATTTAACCTGATTGAAGGAGAGAATCAGTTTTGTGTCTTCTACATAGGACGTGGTTGAACATTTCAACATTAACGTGACAGAGTGCTGGTATAGGTCGTTCACATAAATGCTGAAAAGTAGAGCGCCAAGAACACTGCCTTGCGGTACCCCGTATTCCACGGGTAGAGGGTAAGATAGTTCAGAATTGATGCGGACTGCTTGAGATCTTTGGGACAAGTAGCAGTTGAACCAGGAAAGCGCTGAGTGGGAAATCCCTATAGCTATCAGCTTTTGTAAGAGGATACTGTGATTAATGGTGTCGAATGCTTTGTTCATGTCTAAGTAAATAACTGCTGTTATCTTGCCCTGAAAATAGCATCAGTTGAGGCAACGAGCGATGTTTCGGTTTAGTGCTATTTCCTGTTTCCTCTCTGATTAGCTGTAAGCCTTTCATATATGTTCTGGTATTGTTTTAGTTGGTTTAGAGCCACCTTTTCGCATACTTTTTACACGATTGATAGTAGGGAGACTGGTCTATTGTTAATTCCTTATCGTGATCGCCCTCTTTTAGAATTGGACACACTTCAGCAGTTTTCCCGTGACTAGGGAGAATGCCAGTACTGAATGAGGTGTTTATGATTGAGACAATAGAAGGTGCGATGGCCAAAGCAGATTCTTTGATGACACGGGGTGAAATTTTGTCAATCCCGGGTGCCTTGTTGTTTGTTAGAGATTCCCCTTGGTTGCAAGCAACACTGCTGAATGAAAATTGTTCTAAGATTGGGTACGCAGGAGCGAGTAGAGCTTGTTGTGGTAGTGGAATATAATTACATCCGCGAGCCAGTAATCATATCCAATGTTGATTTCCCAACTGATGTGAAGTAAAGGTTGAATTTATTTGCTACGGTTTTGTGATCCTTTTTATAGCATTTGGCTCCTTGTGGTTGGCTTCGGGATGCATGAGCGAATAATCTTCCACAGAGAATTGGCATCATTTACATTTTCTTTGATTTGTTGTTGTACGAAATTTCTCTGAGCAAAACGGACTTCACCTTTTGACTTCGCATTTAAAGGTTTTATATCCTGACGAGGCAGCTGGGTCGTTTGTACGTCGCGCTAGTTTTTCCCATTGATCCCTTGTTTTTATTAAGGCACGAATGTTTTAATCGATGAATGGTGCAGGACGAGTTCTCATTTTAACTGTTTTGATGGGCGCGTGTTTGTATAAAATCTCATTAAATGTGGCATTAAAAGCGTACAGTTTATCGTCCACATCATCAAAAGTGTTAAGAATTGACCATGGAGCATTGAATATATCTTCCAGGAAGGCGTCCTTATTGTAATCTTAAAGCTTCTGGTAGTAATACGAGTGGGATTTGTGCGCGGTTTCTTCAAGTTGAGGGTCGCACAAGTCAATTCGTGATCGCTGATTGAGTGATAAATAACGCTAGTTTTTTTCACTAGCTTAACGTCGTTAGTAACAACGACATCGATCAGGGTCTTGGAGTGTTGGGTGATTCTGGTTGACAGGTCAACAACCTGTGTGAGATTGAAGCTATCACAGAAATCTTGCAGTGTTTTAGCTTCTGATTCAGCGGGCTTGAGCAAGTTGCAATTGAAGTCGGCGAGAATAAATACCGGAATATTGTACGACATTGCAGTGATTAGGTTAAGGGTAAAGTCAGTTTCGAAACAAGATAGCGGGACATCTTCTGTCCTGTAGGCTGTGCAGATGATGAATGATTTAAAATTCCGTAGTTGTACCTTGAGTGAATGTGCATCAGCTTGTCAGGGCGTTGGTCTTCTTGCTTGCGCCAAATTTGAAAAATTTCTTTGACTAGCTTTTCCACATTGTACGTATTTGCTTTTTTCTTCCATATAAGTGTGTGTTTTATCGTTATGAGTATATCAGAGGAGAGACTTGAATCAATATTAGATAGGAAACTTGACAGAGTCATTACAAGCGTGTCTCAAGAAACGATCAACGAAATAAAAAAGCTTTCTGAGCGGTCAATACGACGATCTGATAAAAGAAGTAGCTGGACTCTGTGATGTCAAGAGCAAGTTACAATCTGAAACAACAGCCTTAAGACCGAGTTATTAACCGTAAAGAACGAGTTAAAGATACAGAAGAACTCGCTTAATGACCATGAACAATATATCCGAAGAGAGTGCCTCGAATTTAGCGGCATCCCGGAGAAGGCAGATGAAAACCCGAACCAAATCATAATGGACATCAGTATAAAGCTACTGCGATACATATCAATGACGATGAGATTTCAGTAAGCCATCGTCTTCCAAGAAGAGCAGGACAGCAGAATCAGGACAAGCCCCGACTAATCATTGCTTGCTTCACAAGACGGGACGTCAGGGAAGAAATCTACAAAGCGCGAAATCGACTACGCAAAAAAAAAAACACTAAAGATATTGATTATCGAAACAGCACTAGCAGATATATATATCCGAAAGTCTAATCAAAAGAAACAAAGAGATCTTCAAAAAGTGTTTGGAAGCAAAGAAGAAACTAACGTACAAGTTTATCTTGACCCAGTACGGCAGGATTTTTATGTCAAAGGATGAAAGTCTGACAAGCCCAGTGATCAAAGTAACTTCTGAAAAAGACCTGCAAGAGCTAACCTCATCTGGATCTAGCAAATTTTAAACTTTGTGAAATTATAACATTTTTGACTCATTTTAATTCTATTCCTAACCTTCACTACTGCATATTGACAGAAAGTGTATGCATAGAGGTTATCTACAAGTTTAACTTTAAAAATTATTTATACTTTGTACAGTTTAGATTAGTATATTTAAAGACAGTATTGCACCGTTTAATGTTGAAATAATTCTCGCCAAATATCAACGCTAACCACAGACCCCATACGCAGCATAACTATGACTGCATGTGTAGACGACTATGAATCTCTGCCAAAACTCGAAATAACCTCCAATGTCAACAAAATACCGCATCTTACCAATTCCAATATTGATTTGCATATGCCTTTTGATACTAATTTTGATTACTATAGCACAAGTGACTTTCACAATAATGAAGCAATTACCAATGGTATCGCTGAAAATCCCTTTTCTTTAATTTATTGCAATGTTAGAAGTATGTTAGCGAATCAAGACAATCTAATTAACATATTAAATGAACTCCATCATTCCTTTTCAATTATTAGTCTGACTGAAACTAAACTGCATGTTTCTAAGGAACCGGTTACAAGTTTGTATCACAACCCAGTCTCTCCAATGCTGGACGAGCCGAGGTTTTGTTCAAGATGCTGTGAAAGTTTTAATTTGTTTGGAGCTAACAAAATCTGAACCTGGCTTTGAAGCTTTATGGATAGAAGTTATAAACAAGCCACATTCCAATTTGCTCTGTGGAGGGACAAATAGACATCCAAATAGGAATATTAAGGAATTCATGGAATTTCTTAACTTCGCTTCAGATAAAACACAAAGAGACATCAAACCTTGCGTATTGATTGGTGACTTCAATCTAGATCTCTTAAATTATAATACACTTCTTGTGACAGACACTTTTCTAAATTCAATGCTATCAAATTGTTTCCATCCGCGTATAGTGCAACCAACCAGAATCACAGATAACATCACAAAACTTATTGACAATATTTTTATGAATATTTTTAACGAATACTTTAGTATCAGTGGCAACTTAATATATGATTTAACAGACCACCTTTCGAATTTTCTGATTATCAAAAACTATAACAGACTCCCTAATAGAATTTTAAAAATCTTTAAGCGAGAGTATTCTAACTTTAATGAAACCGCATTTATTGAAGATTGCCGGTCGGTAAACTGGGAGGAAATTGTTTACTCCGCGACTGACCCTAACCATGTGTTTGATTTTTTCTACTCCAAAGTGTCCGATATTATCGATGTTCATGTTCCAATAAAACAGCTATCAGGGAAGAGATGAGGTGAAGATCAAATCAAAACCACGGATTACTCCAGCTATCAAGACCTCTATTCAAATTTTAAAAAAACAATTTTTATTAAAAATTTATAAAAACAAGATCTTCCTATTATCAAACAAAATTTAGATATTATAGAAATAAAATCAATCATTTATTAAAAATAAGCAAAAAAAAAAAAACTACTATAGAGAATATTTTCGTGCATATCAAGGCAATTCCAAACGACTGTGGAAAGGAATAAAAAGAGTCCGCAAATCGAAATGCAACCATTCGCCAACTAAAATTATTCAACATAACAAGGAGACGGTGGACCCAAAGAAATTCTAACATCTTTAATAATTATTTTGCAAACATCAGAAAAGAATTTGGTTACACTATACCAGCTACTGCAGTGTCCCCTAACCATTTTTTTAAAATCTCAGACGAGAAATAGTCTGTAATGCAATAAATGAAATTGACTTCCTGAAAATTGTGCTATATAAATATATATGTATATATTAAAAACTTGTGGATTCTATGGCCTACCGAAAATTCATAAAGGTAAAAAAATATTCTGATTCTGAGCCCGGCAGACCTTAAATTCAGACCAACAGTAGCTGGCCCTAATTGTCCCACTAGTAGACTTAGTAATCTTATCCACTTGCTTGAGTAGTCAACTCCACAATGCCAATGTTAAAACGAAGTCCCCAGATGAAATCAATTATAGATAAAACAAAAATCACCCATAGCCAACGTCAAACAAGAAACCTCAGACGGATTCTGACAAAATCATACTTCACGAGACAAGAAGCAAGCCCGGAAGTAAAGCGCTGTGGGGTCAACAACCACCTAAAACCGGGGAAGCGGTTCACATTTTCTGGACCACACGATGCATTCAGACCCCAAAACACCATGGACTGTTCATCCAGCATTTTAATCAGCACATGCTGCGGTCGTGGGAAGAATTACATAGGAGATACTCTACGCCATACAAGCAGCAAATAAGAGACCCAAGCACCTGAAAATTGGGCGTTAGCAAACATATCAACGAGTGTGCTGCAGGACTCAAACCGAATTTCACGGTAGTTCTCCTTTTTAACTCCGAAAATTTTAGAAAGAGCAAGGAACAATTTACCTTTGCAATAAGTTCGCGCGCGATAATGTAAATAAGTTATCAACATGATGTCAATAAAGACTTTGCTATGCCTGACCAACCACAAAATAAGATAGATCATAAAAATTGAAATCATGAGATAAACTAAAAAACTAGTTGGTCCTATTTATGGCACGTTGCTTCAATTTCATTTCAATACGGCGTGCATGTTTTGCGATTGACCATTTATTTACTTGAAAATGATTGCCAGATTCCTTCAATAACCATGCGTATTTGAATAAAACCATACAGTTTGAGAGGCTTTTATTATTCAATGACATTTTATGACTCCTGAAGCGCGTTTTAAACCCAAGTTCATTCAAGGTTATGGAAATTAGTCGTTACGTCATAGCTTGACACGTACGCTTTTCTTATTCTTAGTATCTAATCTAATCTAATCTAATCTAATCTAATAAAATATATTATTGTATGTATAATTTATTGTTATTATATTATTATTATTATTACATATTATATATAATCATATATTGTTATTATATTATTGTATTAATTATTTACTAGATTGGGCAGTGGTCGATTCTTAGATTTGTTTCATCTGTTAATAAGTGACTGTATATATTTCTTAATCTCCTGGTTTTACAAGTGTTTTTATTGAAAATCTTGAGCAAAATATCAAAATGAAAGCACATTTTGGAAATTTTACTTAAAGTGAACTTTACAACAACTCAATATACGATCTATAAGAAATAGTAGAAGAGTTGTCAAAAAACAAACATACAAGAATCTAACATGAATGTCCAGATAAAAACTACAAAAAATTCCTTGCAATGAAAAGCAAGTGCTCATTCTTCAAAAGTGTTTCAAGACACGAATTCATAAATATCAGTGCAATCACAAGTTAGCAAAAAAATATATTTGGCAGCACGCGCAGATCATTATAAATTGAGACTCGAAAAAACTTTGATCAAAAGGGGCGCTCAGCACAGTACTTCTAGAACGAAGAAAATACTTTGAGAGATAATTACGAACGAACATTAGCGGTACTCATTCTTAATGATCCGCTTAATTGTAATGACTGAATGACGACATTTTCAAAGATGCACAATTGCTATCCTTCCTGCCTATAATACTTTTTCTTCAGAAAAAGAAACATTTTAGTGGTTTCTAATATTGGTTGTCTGATTTTAAAAGCAAATTAATATTTATCTTAAAAAGTTGCGCAAAGTGTTTCTATTTATTGAAGCGAGCGAATAAGTGCGAAGACAAAAAGCTGTTTGACGTTGAAAAATTATATAAATTATTATTGCCGTTATTGGTGTCAACAATTGTTTTATCAGGGAACGTTACCTATGCTTTTTGACTAAAAATGAGACGCAGAAAACAGAAAAAAAAGTTTTTCCATCAAAATCAGAGGCACTGCAAGTGTTAAGTTTTGCAAGAGTAGTGTTATATTTGTACATAATAACGTGCAACTGACACGTCAGCTTTGGACCAATAAAATGCAGTAATTAAACAAAATACAGTTTTGGATTATTGTTACTGTCTTGGACAACAATATTGCTTAAAATATAACGCAACACAAAAGAAATCAAGTAACTACTACGTACATTTAGTATTTCCTGGTTTGCTTTCATCTCCTTGATCCATTTCAATTGGCAAAATTTAATTATGAAAACTTAATATGATAATCCCCGTTTATTTTTTGATGTACCAGGTTAGATTTTTTGATTTCCTTTTGAGTTTTAACGACAGTAGAAACAAAAGAATTTCTTTCAGAGGTCAGCGCCTTTTGAATGTGACTGAGAGTATAAAATCACGCGTCCTGTGCAAATACTGATACAGTAAAGTCAATAGGGTACCGTATAAACCAATAACAATTGTTAGCCTAAGTTTTAAAATCGGTAAACTCCCGTTTGGTAATTACAAGCAGAACATGGCCGTCGACATTTTATCCCTTACCGTGAGATATCCCTTGCAGTCCTTTACCCAACCAATGACAATATCAGATCCTTTCATCTTCCCATTGCCAGATGAGATTCCAAAACCAACCCAGCCAGTTGTTCGCACCTCAACTGCGAATGATATCGACTTGTCTTCCATGTCTACACTCCAGTACAGTTTGTAGCTTGCAAGTTCGTCCAAAGCAGCAAAATGTTTGTATTTTTCAGTAAGATTAGCAGCTGATAACGAAAACAAAACAAATACTCTCAAAAGAACAAATAAAATTACCTCTGACCACATAATGATTGTTTGTTAATGACTGTGGACCAACTTATAATTCTGGATAGGTGCGTCGTTTTATAACAAGAGTTGTGTTATCACAGGTAACCCAAACAAACAGCTAATTTAAAAAAGAAGAGCACAAAACCTGACGAGGTCAAAAGGTTATGACTACAACTAAGTGTATCTGTATCTGGAGATAATGAATTATATAAAAGTAAGATTTAGTAAAACTAGATGTTCTTGTTGCTATAAATTTTTATCATGCATACAAACCTATTGTCTGGCCTGCTATCATGTTAATCACTTCCATTCTAAAAATTACAATGCCGCTCTCCAAAGTAAACATTCAATGCAGTTTTGGAACATTACCTTAAAAATAACATGTCCGTGTTAAGTTGACTCCCGTTTTTGAAGCCAACACTAGCACATTTTATGAAATTTAACGTTATTTTCAAGTTTATATATGTCATTTAAACAAAAAACGTTCGACCAGTCATAAATTGTCATTTTAAACTATCAGCGATAGTATTTGGTCATTCCTTTGTTTTTGTTTAGTGGCTCCTAAAGGAACCGTTTGTTTTCGTACCTTAAAAGCCAAGGGAGTCTTAATCATCGCTAGCTTTCGCCAAAGAAATCCTGCCACTGCTCTTCTTCTTTTATTTTCTTTTATGCTCATAATCATATGAAAAAATAAATTATTTTATTTTATATCTTCTGTTCTGCAATTCCTCTTACCTTAGTACTGAAATTTTGGAATTTTTGAGATGTGGTGAAGGTATTACAGTTTTTGTCCGTGTATAAGTTCATAAGTTGAGGTCACGTCCCAAAACCAGACTTATACACGGCCAAATACGATATATCTCATCGGGTAAACCAGGTTATAACCAACAACGTTAAGAAACGGACAAACAACTCTTGCATTCTGCATACTAAATACTGGCTAAAGCAAAGGTCTGTCGAAACATGTATGTTTATCTAAATTTGTTTTAGCACTACTGCAATACCGCTACTTTTAATAGTAATATTCTTACTAATATTTCCCCCAACTCATCACTAATTTGCCAAATCAAGATCTTTTTTACACTGACCCAATAAGTTTCGTGGTTTTTCTATGGAATAATTTTAATCTATTTTTTAACTAAACAGCTCCAATCTACAGGACACACTGCTTTTCTTATACAGTTACATCTTTTTCTTATAAAATTGTTTTTTCAGTATTTGAAATGTAAGGTTTTTAGATTTTGAACATACAGGCAAGTGTTACAGATTTAGCTGTTCTAAAAATTACATTAGCTATAACAAAACACTCTAGAAATTTCAGACAAAACAATGTCTTCTTCTTGAAAATTGTGACATCGCCTCAGATTGGGAATATCGCAGAAATGAGAGGTTCAAAGGGCGACTCAAAAAGTTTTTAACAACGAGATACAGGTCACTTTTTTTAGCATGTACGCGCTCGTGTCCTTTTGTATGTGTGTGGTTTTTTTTTTGGCAGGGGAGACCAAAACCTACAGTGGTGTAAATAACGACAAAAACTCACAAAATTCTACACAAAAGATACGACTTTGTTTTATTTATCCTACTAAGAACCGTGATATTTAGAGTTGTTTAGCTTTGAAAATAATTAAATATAAATTATTTTGTTTATCTTAATAAGTCTTTCTAGATTTTTATTTCTCAACGGTTTAATATATAACCTAAAAATGGGTACGTTGAAAGGCCATTTGGGCCATGCATGTTTAATTCCGGCTCATTTCAAATAAATGAATTTATAATTTCATTTTTTCCTACTCCAAATGTGTGCTTGGGACGCCTATGGTTCAAAGAACTTTTTTAGGGATTCCACTTGAGGAAATTATACCTTTTCATCTGCAAGCACGTTCATCATACGTGATGGCATTCTATGCGCTTCACAGTTAACTAGTTATAAGAGACTTGTTCTTCAAACATTCAATATGTAAAACAGACAGAAATGTAATATTCGTGTGTATTTTCAGTCTATTTTTACAACGTCCTTACTTAACCAATCCTCTTATATCAATTTTTGATGTTTTTGTTTTTACGTTCTGCGTAAGGTTAAATGGTATGCTTTCCTTGTTTTATAATGTTTAAAGCTTAGGATTTGTTAACTGTCCAATTTAAATACATGATTGTTACAATTTGCAAGATGAAGCAAAATTTAGTTTATTCAAATTGTCAATCATAGTTTGCATTCCTTCAATAGTTAACAGTACGTTAATTTATTAATTAAAAGCTGCAAAATGCTGCAGTTTAATATTTACTTTTGTAAGTTACATCAAGTAGAGTTATTTTACCTATTGGTTATGACGAATAACAATTCCATAAAGGTTCGAATAGAATCAAATTTGTATTGTATTCTTTGACTACAGTCTATCGGTTCGTATAAATCAATACATAATAGGTATGGCTAGGAAATAATTTACGCAATCTCAAGATTCTAAAAAATAAATTTTAAAAACAAGTTATTCAGGCCTCGTTGTCTTTTATAGTTGATATTAATTAGATAGATGGCATAAATCATTGTTTTATTATTTATTATTCTGGAGAAAAGATAAGAAAGGGGAAAATAGACAAAAGAGTTGAAACCAAATTGAAATCAATCAAGTCTGACACCAGATACAATACTGATCAATTGCTCAAAAACAGGCCGAAGTGAAGAAAAGTGCACAAACCACTTGGCCATCTTGACTCCATTTTTAACTAGGTTATTAACTACAATGATAGTCAGGACGCAGCTCGCCAAAAAACGATTTTCGCTAAACATTTTGAGTAGAAGCAGGCAACATAGCTTAAAATCTTCGTCTTGCCATCCTGATTAAGAATTGTGCTGTTGCCCACTCCAAATGTTATGATATATGTCATTTAACGGGTTTTTTACCTAGGCCCTCGCTGATGCAGCATGAAAACGAGGCTGAACTGTTTTATTTATATAAACCCAATAAAAAGTGCAAAATACGATGGGAAAATAGCTAAATCTTTGCTACTTGACATTTGGAGCTCAATAAACAGTAGTGAAGGAGATAAAATGTGTCACGTGATCAGTTATGAAGAGTCACGTGATTTTCCAATACAGTCGATTTTATAAAGCATAAAAGACGCTCTTTTCACAATTTCCTTCAATATAGTTTTCGACTATCAAACGTTTCTTAATTAGATTTACAAATCCAACATTTAAAACACAAAATCTGCAATAGGTGAACAGCCATGACGGTCTCGTGATGTAATGAATTCATTCTATTTTCAGTCATTCTATAGCGTTTCAACCTATGTAACATTTCCCTTATGAGAGGATTTTTCATGTAAAAAGACTGAACTTTCTTCTACAGTACTTGGACGCACGGTTTAGGCCAGAAAAACAAGCTTATAAGCCATGCAAAGTATCTTATATTACACAAGACCACCATGAGTTCCACCTTATCAAAGTTATGGGTTATCCTTCTTTCGCCTCTGCTGCAATGTTCCTGTCATTTCTGCACCTATTGCCACATTTACATGCCTTGGAACAGCAAAGAGATAGTCGAACGCAAGTACAACGTCGGTTTACACAGCATCTGCTTTCTCGGGAGCACCCACAGTATGCTAACTGTAAACACGCCGTTGACACTTCTTCT
>JAOEHV020228197.1:0-12771 GCA_025447995.2 Isaurus tuberculatus | reverse complement strand
TTGGGCATTTGTCCCATTTAGTAAAATCATGTTTCTGATAACTCCCCCAAACTTCACAACCATAAGTTAAAATAGGGAATAACCTGGAGGTTAATCTAGATAGGTAGCTGCGGGTATGTAATATCCTTTATTTCTGACATTAGTGGCCTATTTGGCCGGTGCTTATCTCCGGTTTCCGTAGTGTTAAGCGATTGAGAGTCTCTGACTCCCCTGGACGGGACACTAAGCCATCGCAGGTTAGGTCCTAGTTAAGTTGAGTAACAATAGGCGATCTTGACGATACAAGAATTTTAGTGTCAAACAAGTAGTAAAAAAAACAAAAAGAAAATTCCGTTAGGGGAGGGGGAAGGGGGCAATAGCCGTTTTAGTACTGTTTAACCAAAACCTTTGAAAGATTGACAGAATAATAGATCTCAAACTTGGTTACGCCTTTAGGAAATTAATTCAAATGAAAAGAACGAACTTGGCCATTTATTTCACTTCTAACGTGACTGTAATTTATATTCTATTTCGTTTCTATTCCACAGTAATTTATACTCCCGACCATTTAATTAATACTACCTGATGAAGACCACAGACTCGGTCGAAAATTTGTAAAAAGAATCTATAGAATTTTTAAGATATTCATATCTTGCCTCTTAAGAACATTTAGAATGCAGGTTTGAATCAACAAGTTTATTCTTTTCATTTGACTTTGTTCCCTAAGGGAGTAACCAAGTTTTAAATCTGTTGTTCTTGCAATTCTTATTTAACTATCTGGTACTTTCAGTTTTTGCTTTACCTGACGATGATCACGTAGTTCGAAAACGTTCGTAATTTTAAAATCATTTTCAAAGTTTTAACCTTTATTTGTTACTATTTCTTAGTTATATTTGTACTATTTGTAAATCTTGCTTGAAATCGTGTGACACTGTAATGAAAATTGACATGGGGATTTTAAGACATGTCATAAGTCGGAATGGAGCAAAAGTTTTTAAGTTTAATAGCTGTGACACAAAAGGATTTGACCTTTTCCAGCACTTGACAGTCGTTCCTAGCAACAATTCAGTAGTAGGCAAGCGAACCTAAAAATGCAGATTCTACTGTCGTTTTTTTCCCGTTTTCAGTTACTCGATTGAAAAAGTCCAATTTGCATTAGAGTTTCGAAATACCGAACTGATTCTTTTATTATTCGTAGGTTATTTGGAATGCTACTGCAGAAAGTTATAATACCAGATGTACAGAAGGTAATGTTCGTATTTCTTATATGCTTAAAACAGTTACTCCGCGTGATTCAAATAGACGAAAATGGGCGTGAGTCGTAAAATTTCGTACTAAAATTTCATCATAACTTAAATTCTGGTAATCTTCTGATCGGAGCAAACAGAGATAAAACTTTTTATTTAAGTTTTAAAAAGCTGTTTAAGTGCGTCCGTAAGTTAGTACAACAGTTGATTTAGACAACTTTAGGTTTAAATTTTTATGAACGATCTTCGCAGTTTATATGTGCGCGATTTAAGTAATTGTAAAGAAGAAGCCGACCTGCACCCAACATCTGTGGCTTCACAGTTCATTCGTTAAAAACGCTGAAGCTGTATTGTCGAGGTAATGGGTTCGAATCCCATTGAGACTTGAACGTTTTCTTCAGTTTCTCTTTCACATGTATTTTTAGTGTTAATTTTAGATGTTAACTTAAAAGTTGTGTATAAAACCACAGCGATTGTTGATTGGTACAAACTCAATAACTATCGTTTAGGCAAAAATATTGTAATCATCTCCGTTCGAGCATATAAGACCTTCGTCGGGGGTAAAAGTGTGTTTGTTTAGGACACTAGAGATAATACTACATTCGTTTTTAGGTGTCTGGTCATACAGAAAGGAAGATATGTGCTGTGGGAATGACCAAACTTCTCACGGAATGTCCACCAATGTTGGAGACCTATGCCGACGTTTGGTAGTGTACCATTTTCCATTTTCCCAATATTTCGCGTATTGTCTAAAAAAACAATTCTTAATACTTTTTTCCAAAGCACATAGTTGAACCCGTTTTACAAACTTTCTTTCAACTGTTACCAAGAAAATACACCTTTTCCATGGTTTGCCGTCACCTTTTAGTAGAGAACTTAAAACCTTGACTTTTTTCGCACGGAGCTCCTGTTTAACAACAACTTTCCCTTGACTTGTTTGATTTAAAGTTATACCGCTATTCAATTCCTTTCCGCATACCCTTGAAATAGATACTTCACATATCTTCATGAGAATTTGTTGATATAAAATCTTATGATTCATGAATCAGATTGCTTTTGAGGCTGATTTCGGCTATCTCATTCCAAGGCGTTGGAAAACAAAATGAAGATAGAGTTTTAGAGAAATAAATAAATATTTTAATTAACGTCAGTGCGAACAGGAAGTGATTACCCAATCTCCATGCCAGAGGCTGATGTTTAAGTCGTCGACGGCACAGATTTTGGCATGAAAACCGGAGATCCTGGAGAAAAACCTCGGAGCCAGATTGAGATTGACAAACCTCGGCTCGCGTACGAACCCTAGGATCAGTGGAGCTTGGGTCCATAGTGCTGGGAGGCGTGGTTAATAACCGCTAGGCCAACCTGACTCCCCTTAGACATTTGAAGTAAAGAGATTATGGTCCTTGTTCTGATAAAATATATATTATTCCAATGTGAGCTAAAATATCTTCCGACGCGAGACTAATTTTTCTTGTTTTATTTGGTCAGGGGTCCCTTGTTACATGCTTTGATCAGCGTGTTTGAGTTGCCTGAAGATGACACTGTACCTGATGACGAACATTTTATCGAAATTGAAGACACACCAGGTGCGTGGGAGAAAATATTTAATATCATTAAAGAAAATCACAAGTACTAGAATACGTAAAAAATCGTTTATAATTTATTAGATACTTGCTCTGTCATGCAAAAAATAGACTTAAAGTAACATTCATGTGACATTTTAAGGAGGGGTGGGTCATGGAGTTTTGAGCCAGGGAAAGGGGTGGGTCAGCAAATTTTATGCCATTGCAGGGGGGGTGGGTCGTGTTATTTTGCTTTGTCATTTTTGTTTCTGCTCCGGCCCACCCCCCCCCCTCTCCTATACTTATTGACCAGTCCCTTACCACTTGAATAGATATTAGCACACATAGATATATTAAGCATGTATGAATGCCTAGCTGGGTTAGCAATTTATGTAATCGAACGATCTTTTGATAAGCAATCTATAAAAAATGAAGAAAAATCAAATTTTCTGACTCCTATCTGGAGCTCACATTTTTTTCTGAGTTCCTTGTCTCCGTAACAGTTTATACATGTTAGCAGATCTGGAGCTCACATTTTTTTCTGAGTTCCTTGTCTCCGTAACAGTTTATACATGTTAGCAGTACTAGAGTTTATGAATTCTCAAGTACAGAGCCACTCATCTACTTTACAAGACTCCACCATCTTCGCTCTCTTGGCCACATTCAAAAATTTCCTTAGAACCCAGCAGGAGATGTGAAGTTATGTTTCATAAACCGAAGTGAAATAAAAAATAAAAAAGAGCTAGGTAGAGCCACAGGGGTAAAAAAAAGTGATACATTGATATTGTGCATTTACCATATGATATGCTAAAATGCGCATTACAATAATCAGTTTACCCCCAGCGGACCGAAAGCACATATATAGGCGCCTCTGGCAACCGCTTTAATGCGGTCCATGTATGCTGGTACTCATTTACCTACCTCAGAAGGATGGAAAGCTGAGTGAGCTTTAGCAGGAAAGAAGGTCAACCAAATGACCAACCCTCGACCAGGCTGGGGATTGAACCCGGGACCTTAGGGTTGGGAGGCAGAGATCTTAGCACTGCGCCAACCCCTCCGCTGTATATTATGATATCAAGCCAAAACTGATAATTAATTACTTTGCATCCGTCGTTACATAAAAAATATATGGAAGATCAAATCAAGTGCAATTCCAAATTTATTTGAAATGAGCGACTAAACTTTTATAATATAATCTGTTGACTTTTTTAGACGTCAAAAACAAACCTGGTTGTAGGAAACTAGTATAGCAGAGGGAGGTCTAGTAGATTGAAACACGTTGAAAGCCACTTCACTAATCAATGATTAAATCTAGTTACTACTCTTAAAACAGGAAAAAATCTGTATTGACCCAGCAATGTGATTCTCATAGGTTACCAGACGGCCTATTCGCAGCTGGTTTTTGCTGGCAAAAAGGAGCATGACCCATTTGCTGGAGCAGTACCAGATGCCAAGGTTTACCTTGCACAGTGCCTTCATAAATTGTCACTACAGCACCCTGGTAAGGTAAGTGGTACTCATTTAGCTGCTGATTGTGCCAAGTTTTACCTTGCACAGTGCCTTCATAAATTGTCCCTACAGCACCCTGGTAAGGTAAGTGGTACTCATTTAGCTGCTGATTGTGCCAAGTTTTACCTTGCACAGTGTCTTCATAAATTGGCCCCACAGCACCCTGGCAAGGTAAGCGGTACTCACTTAGCTGCTGATTGTGGTAAGGTTTACCTTGCACAGTGCCTTCATAAATTGTCCCTACAGCACCCTGGTAAGGTAAGTGGTACTCATTTATCTGCTGATTGTGCCAAGGTTTACCTTGCACAGTGCCTTCATAAATTGTCCCTACAGCACCCTGGTAAGGTAAGCGGTACTCATTTATCTGCTGATTGTGCCAAGGTTTACCTTGCACATTGCCTTCATAAATTCTCCCAATAGCACCCTGGCAAGGTAAGCGGTTCTCATAAAGGTATGGGTCCTTGCAATTCATAGAAGATTAAAATGAAGATTCTTCTGCGGTTATTTATTTTCTCTATCTGAAAAAATCAGTACAACCTTTGTAGAAATTAGCAACAGAGTGGAACCACGACTTTTGTCATTTAAGAGTCTTATCCTTTAGCGTTTACAAAGGTTTTAAATTACGTCTTTTTATCCTTGAAGGGCCTACTGAACTTTGTCTGTAAATCATGGGAGCGGCGGTGTGCAACCTTATACGAAAACTATTCTCGGTATCCATGTGACGTCGTAGCAGCCATGTTGGTGTACCCTCGACAAAAGAATTTTGATGATTTGTTTTGTTTTGTGGGATTTACCAATATTAGGTGGACGGAGGGCCTTGAACGGGCATCCCATGCAAGGTCTCCAAGGGCCTACGGTTTAACGTCCTTATCCGAGAAGACGCGAAAGTTTAACCATTCACAGATGTTAGAGCAAAGGCAGCACCTTCTCCTTAATTATTTTAAGACCCTAAGTGTTGGTCCGGCCGGGAATCGAACCCGAGCCTCCCGCTCGATAGACTTGCACCTTACCAACTAGGCTAACCAGTCGGCGGTTAAAATTTCTTTTGTGCGGGGCACCAACATGACCTCCCTGTCTATTGTCAGTTGTGTCTCTTGGGATTGTGTGCAAACGATGGATATATTTTAGTTGCTTCTGTCAGTCGTTGGTAGTGTTATCCCTGACAAAGAGCGACCGCATTTGTGAGCATTTCTTTTTTTGAATAACAATGATACATGCGGGACTTGTGTTTCGGAAAAGACAGTTAACGGCCCACCATTAGTCGATAAAGAATGCATAAAATTACAATGAAGAACTTATTTCAAATAAAAAAGAAAAGTGTTATTATAAAACATGACATAATTAAGAAGATATCACGCCAGACCTTTAACATGCTTTCCTATCAAGCCACTCTCCACACCGCCGTAGTTTTTCTCAGTTAAAGTTTTAAAAAAGCCTTTCCAATTGGAAAAGCTGTTCATTGGTGTATTAATTTGAGATAGTGGTTTCCCGTTTTTGAACTTGTTATTCTTGGTTTCAGGTGATGCCTATGATCAATACCGGAGTTCCTGTGGATGCCGTCAGATTCTTGGAGAAATACATCCAAGCCGCACAGGTCACGCTGGCGTAGGCCTGGCCCAGACATTTGGCGCATCGCTTATTGATTGGACTCAATAAACTGTGAACTATACCAAAAAACATATCTTCTCAAATGAAGCAACTTGCCTGTTCACATGTACAAAATGATTTTGTCTTTAGGAAAAAGACTAAATTCGTTAAAACTACAAATGGTTTCTATAATTTTGAATTACTCACACTTTCTAACTAAATTTACTTTAGTATTTTCATTTCTCATTTTCATGGCATTGTTCTGGAGTTATAGATTTTGAAATAGACCAGAATGTAACATGCAAAGTACAGAGTTAGAGTTAACTTCGCGTTTCAACTTTACTGATAGTTAAAAGTTTAGATAGAGTTCCTCTAAAGCTTCCCAGGCCAGTAATGCATGAGTTGTGTCAAATAGTAGAGGTTTTGAAAAACACCTCAATATTGCTTGATGCTTTTCGAAATGACAAGAGATTAAATTCAGATACTATAGCTTATCTTTGTTATTACAGTTAAGGCTTTTTTTTACTTTTTCCTATTATCTTTGAAAAGTAATGAAAAAAGGATGATTTTTCTATTATCTTTGTTTGTATTTTCTGTCTTGTTATCATGGGAAGTTGGTTCGTGATTACAATGGAAAATGTCAACGTAGTTTCGAAACTCTCTACAAGGTTTCTATCGCTTCTATTAAAAAAATACATCGAGGCTTTTAGCAACTTATTGAAAAGTATTAAAAAAATGAAGTTCATGCAGGTGTTATAAAAATAGCCGGACGATATTGGCAGGTGAAAACTTTGTTTAGCAAAGTGCCTTATATTAAAGACTTGCATTTTGTATCAACCGTTTCTGCCTGTTGTTCAAGGGAAGGTGATCAAAGTATATTGTAATGAAAAGAAAACAACACCCGAAACTGTGCTAGGTTTAAACTTTTGTTAATACCAAACAAATTACTTACCATTAAAAAATTATTAAATTGTTTGACACCGACTTAAAATGTAAAATGATCTTAAAAATCTGCAACGTTTCGGTAGTAACTTCTACCTTCATCAGGGAGTGAATGATAACGAATTCGTAAAAACTTCGAATATAAATAATGCAGATGTAAACTATTTGTTGGCATTGTTTTGTATGCAAAAAGATGGTACATATTTGGAATGTTTAAATGATCACTTTCCTGCATTGTCGCCAATCGAGTACCACGTCTCTAGGAATAATCTAATATGGTAGGCTGGTTCAATCGTGACAATTCTGGCATTGCTAAAATCAATGGCGTGATCGTGTTCATGGGCGTGCTGGGCGATCTTTGAATTGGGGTTAGTCCATGGTTTTCATCGGATTTTGGATCATTTTTGAAGTAAATGGTAAGTCGATGCATTTATTCGAATTTTGGGTTATTTTTGAGGTCGGGAATTAATTCATAATTTTGGTTGGATTTTGGGTCATTTTTGAAGTAAGGGGTTAGTCCATCGTTTTCGTCGGATTTCTAATGTTAGGGGTTTGTCCATTGTTTATGGGGGATTTTGGATCTATTTTGAGGTATAGGGTTAGTCCGTTAGTCTTTCACTGTTTTAAAACTATCAACGTTTTTCAAATTTTGTTCCGTGTTTAACCATAGTTAGTAGAGTTAAATGGTTAGGAAACTTTGGTTTAACGGGTTACGCGCCGCAGCGAAATCAAAGTTAGTAGAGTGGACTGGTTATGAAACTTAGAAAACTACAAAAAAGATTACAATGCTGCTTTGTTTCATGTTGTGTGCACGGTCACGGTTATGATCTTTTGTTCTAGGTGTGATGGCTCGTTAGTCTATTGGCCGTTTCCTTATTTACATCTGAAAATCTTTGTAATCTGTGCACGGTCAACGTCATATTTCAATAGGGAAAGAGAGAACAAAAACATAGAACAAAGAAAGCCAAGTTTCCTAACCATTTAACTCTACTAACAATAGCGAAATGTTACAAGTCGAAAGAATTAAGGTCAGCTCTCGATTATGGGCGGCAACAGGACAGAAGAATTCTAACAATTTTCAAATTCGAGTTTTCTAAAATGCCCGTTTTTCCTGCCGACAGGCCAAAGAAATAAAAATAAAACGTATTTTTTTTTGTATATTTACGTTCGCACAAAAAGAAACATTTCCCTTTTTATTTATTACTGCAAGTTAATTGTTTCAACACTTCACATTCATTTGCTCTTTTTTTCTAAATGTATTATATTGTAACAGCAACTTACATCTTTCTTTTGTCATTTGTTGTAACTATGACTACAGAGATTAATATCACTCTGCTGGAGGACAATTGTAAATCCGCATCCTGATTGGCTACGCTACTAAAAATCTATTTTAAAGTTTGAAATAGTGTTGATAAATATATTATCATCGCCGTAAGAATGAAGAAGCTGACGTTTCGAGCGTGAGCCGTTCGTTAGAGCATTTAGTTTATTTGTTTCAAAAAAGGCGTGTTTCCTACTAAAGTAGATTTTTATTAACTATTTCTTTAACTTTATTTATGTAACTTTCATTTGTCTGACTAGTTGAACGATGATAAAACAAAAAGGATCTCTCGGGCAAAGTGTAACGAACCCCTTTTCATTTTGCGCTTTATGTTTTCGATTTTAAATTCCGTTTCAAAACTGATTTACAAGCGCTTTTGTAAAACTGATAAGTTCCAGGTCAACACGTCATATCTATACAACTCATGCTTCGTTTTATCGGTGGAACTGTTCATAGTTTAGTTCTGCGAAATATTCGAAACTTTGTGAAATTGTGCAGTTGCAAAATCTCGCCGTCTACTCAGCAATGAATTTTGCTAACTTTTCTTATGTTACACCAAAAACTGTTGAGTAGACTGAAACACTTCGACAATCTCTCTTACGTTGCTCTCTATTGCTTCTGGCTGTATCAAGTTGAACAAATCGTTACGAAAATTTGAAATGCTTGAAACAAACCAACGAAGTATTTGTTTGATTCAAAGAAGTGCAATGAAAACGAGTTTCACTCTTCCATTGCTTTCTGCTTTAATCCTTATTCTGCTGTCGTTGAAAACGGGAATTGGGTAGGTTTCACCACTCCTCAAACAAAACAACACATTTTTCTGGCATTGCTTTATAGATAATAACTCTTAACAATACCTAGTTATCTGAAATCGCAGTCCCGCTTGAAAACCAGTACCCCGCACGCAAATAAATTTGTCAACCTGCAACCCCGTTCCGACACTTAGAAATTCAGTGACGATTTTACTGTTTTATTTTTAAACAACTACTGTACTACTTACCAAACGTTCTTCCAAATCTAGCAAGTTAATAAAATATAATGTGCGAGTCAATTCCAGCCGAGAGCATCTTCCCCCCCCCCCGAGCATTTGATACAAATGAGTCCCGCAGGGCCGGGCATTTGATCAAATTTGCCGGGGTTTACCCGAGGGGGAGATGCTCACGGCTGGAATTGACTCTGTCTCTTACATAAATGTGGTATGTTTCCGGCGATTTATGTTTGCTACGTTGATTCGAACGGCCGTTCTGATATGACGTGATGACCAAAGAATTTTAAGTGTGTTCAAAAACTTTAAATCTAGGGTTTGTAGCACTTTAAATATCTCTATGAATTTACATGTATTGCACGCAATAAGCGAATCGAGCAAAATGAGCGTAAAATACTTTTATTAGCTTTTTTAAAAATCCGCCAGCGGTGGAATCGCAGAAGCCTTACCTCGACTTTAAGATGAGCTAAGCCTTCTAATAATTTTAAAATTAATGTGTGAGACCTACACTATAAAATTTATATATTGTCATCATCATCGTCATCTATTTCTTCGGGGATAGATCCCAGCAGCGGTCTCGCCTGCGTTGCCACTAAATTTTTATTGCGTGATTTTCCACGCCGGTCAATTTTGACTGGGTATCTTTTACTTTTCAAGAGACTAAACTTTGTATTACTATCATACAAATCTGTCCTCCACAAATATTGTCTCTGTTCCCACGGCTTTGTGTAAACCATTACAACTAAGAGGATTAAACAGAGGAAAACAACACTCCCTAGAGCCCAAGCGGCGTTCACGGAATCAAATTTCTCCCTTTCTGTGCCGTTTTCTTGATTTGTTAGAATAACAAGAACGTGACCATTGTTCCACGAGGTATCAACAGCACTCTCAGCAGAATGACGGACGGGTTTCTTTTTCTTTATCACCCAAACTGGAGATTTAACAGTCTGTATAGAGAATTGAAACGGGCTGTCAGTAGGTGGAGGTAACTGAGACAGCTTTATGCTTTTAATTTAAAACGTTTAATCATTGCCATACGTAGTGTATGAAACTTGGCCTTGTTATTAAAAAAAAACTGCCAGCACTTAATACCAGAGTGCTCCCCAGAGTAGAGATGTCAGAGCAGAGATTAATTAATATTCATGAAATAACTCATGAATATTAATAAGTATCCAAAAATTTCCTAGTAATATAAATATTCATTTAAGGTGTGCTGGCCACATGATAGCTCACGATCGTTGATCATATTTCGAAATTATTCGATAAAATTTTACTTACAGATTAGGATTTTCATCTTGTCCCTCATTTGTCCTGAGTTTTTTTTTAGATGTTTGTAATAATTTTGTTTGCTTTCTCTTGCTCGTCATAACTGTTGCTTCGATGCACGAAAACCCGCGATCGTATGATACTTGTGTCATGGTTGCTTGTTACAAAAGTCATGTGACCCACCTGGGTGAAAAAGTGGCCTGGGACAGACAATTGAACAAAATGGCGACCAACTGAAGTAAAGTTTGTTTCTTGGGAAAATTTTACAAGAACCTTTTAAATTCCGTTTTATTCTATTTTCGGGATGAAAAGAGCGGAGCGGCACACAATTAAGGGCAGCGCAGCACTGTGGGGAGAACTCTGCTTACAGAATTGGAGACTAAAATTTCAATCCATGGATTAGATGGATTTCAGTCACATGACCAATCGTGGCACACAAAAACTTTTTATCACTGTTTTTCAAAGTCCTATGAATTTTATTATTCCAAACTTTTTTAGAAAAACTATTCGTCTAAAGGTTCTGAAAAATTCGGCCCTTTAGGTTAAATATTCGCCGAGTTACACGCCGAAATCTGAACCACGATCGTGAAAAGTCTCGAGTAGCGATTGTGGCCGCCATATTGCACATTGTTGTTGCTAGGGTCGTTTGCTTGGGACATTTTCCGGGGGCCTTTTTGGGCCCATTTTCTCAAGGAACATTATCAAAAAGGTTCCTAAATAACCGCTGGCCAACTTGAGAGGTGAGCCGAAACTTGCGGAAAGATGGAAGGCAGTGAAAATGCGGTAAGTAAAATATATTTTGAAATTTCGTTCTCTTTTCGTGTGTGAGATAACCTGGCTCGCCCAGAAATGTATTTTTCAACACTTCTACTATTCAAATAAGATAAAAGAATGTTTTTTGCTTCGCGAACGCTCGCGGAATTAGACTTGTTTGCACGATGGTCCTCACGAATCGCTGAGACCACGCGGCCATGGTTGCTCGAAGTTTCGGTTTCATATATCAAACATTTTGGTGAGAATGAGTAGAGCGTTTTTCGTTTGCTTTTTATAATTTGTCAAAATTTCTAAGCAGTGTTTTGTTTCTGTTTTCAGGAAGAAATCGAAGGAATCAAATAAACCAGAAAACCGACCAACAAAGATGTTTTTCAAATTGTAAATAGCCTCAAACAAGAAAATAATTTTGGAGTTTAACAGCCACTTTTAGTGCCCTACCTTCAATAAGCTAATTTGGATAGAAATTAGGAGTTAGCATGTTTTTTTGGACATCAGTAGCTCTGTGCAAAATTTTACAAGCTCGGACAAGCTTTCTTTAGAATTGAATTACTAGGTCTGGATCAAACACCAAGTAATCAACATATTTTAATATCCAAAATCATATAATAATGTTTATCCTCAAATAATATAATTTGTCATATATATCAGTACTCACAGTGTTTTCAGTTGGACAAAGTTGTGCCTCCTTTAAATCAGTTACAACACTTGATTTTTCAAGTAGCCCATCTTTGAAGTCTCCATTCCAGTATATGTGGCTCGCAGGAGCTTTTAAAGCATTCTCTTTTATCCAAGTCTGTGCAACCGTCCAGTTTAGGTCATTTGAGAAGAAAACACAGCCCCATGCTACCATACCAATGGGCTTTTAAATAATAAAAAAAGATATCAAATAAATTTAGCATTACTATGTAGGTTTATTATAAATAACTATAACTAATAAACTTGGTAAAAGTTGCAGTTATTAAAAGCAAAACTAGTTTAAAAGATGGGTAAAGCAAAACAAAATTAATGTTGATACATTTTTATAAATAATAAAAGTTAACGGATTACCATAATAACTCAATAAAATGCTTCCCTTGAATAAAAAGAGCCTTAATCTGAATAATTCTTAACCAAATAAGGTTAAAGAAATATGAACACAGAACTCTTTAGCAAAAGAATAATTTACCAAAAGAGAAATCAAAAAATTATGTTATCATGTTGGGTTATATTTTCATTCAATAGAAACATAGCTGACCTGATCAAGGCGATCATATGGAGCCAGCACGTATCTTCTTAAACAGCGCTTGGCCAAGTTCCGCAGTCCACCGATATATGTTTTGTTTGCACAGGGATGGTAAAGAAACACAATGCCTCCGTACTGAAATACAGTTTTAACCATGAGAAAGTACTCAAGAATTCACTTTAGTTAATAATAATTGCAACTTAACAAAAAACAGGGTTCCCACAGGGCATTAAAAGTCATTATGAGTCTCTTTGCAAATTTAAGGCCTTAAAAAGGTCTTAAATTTAGTAAAATTGCTCTCCAAGGTCTTAAAAGGCATTAAATTTGAAAAAAGAATAGGAGTTGCTCTTTTCTATATATTTTTGGAATATTAACCT